>PVJH01010966.1:0-71119 GCA_004026705.1 Nesogale talazaci
CTGAGTGAGATCAATGCTTTCCTCCTTTACCTTTTGAACAAATTCTTTTGAATTTTCTTCCACATCCTTCACCTTCCTCTTTACTTTGGCAGCCCTCTCCAGCAAGTGGTATTTCTTTTCGTTGATAAAGCTGGCATTGAGCTCCTTGGCTATGTAGGCCCTCTGGACATTCTGTCTGGCATACATGTCATAGTTCCTGACAATGCAGGTGATGATGTCCGATGTGGAGATCCCTTCTGTCCTCTGCCTTGGAGCAAACATGCTGGCTTACTTGATGTGCTTGTAGACATTATCACTGCCAGCAGAAGAATAAGGGATGTCATCGTGGGCTACAAAATCAATCTGGTGCTTTGCCAGGAACTCAGGCATTAGGGATCAGGAGGAATTCCTTACCACCTCGTCCATATAGTGGCAGTGCTGCACCGTGTCGTAGGGCTCATTTTTGTTTATCACCATGAAGCCTTTGAAGTTGTGTGTCAGTTCATCATTGCAGACTTCCACAATGAGGCATGGCCAGAGCTCAAATAAGTCAAATAAGTCAAATATTCCATCTGCATAAACTCTCACAGGCCACTCATAAGTATCTCTAGACTCTGCAAAGTTAAAATTTTGGAAAAGGAAACCAACAACACATGGTCTCATATATTTGTTTTCTTGAGAAAGGGGACACAAACAACAGTGGAGCAAAAAATCTCTTGATCTTTATCCAAAGGATCAGAATTCTAGAGTAGTGATAACTCACTATGAAACCTGGTATACCTTCTTCCCCTGCATCACCCTTTCTTCATGTATAAAATGAAAACAGAGAACCATGATGTCTCTAATACTCAAAATCATAGCTTTTAAACTATCTATGCAATATATATACATATATGTACACAGTTCCTAGTATACCTTAGAAAAATAAAATGATCTCTCTAAAGTATAGACCACTGAGACTCACTATAACATGTGATCTAAAGAAATGGAGAAGCTGTGGGAGTCTTATCATAGATTATTTAGATATCAAAAATGGAGACAATGCACTCTAACAAGATAGATAAAATGTTCCCTCTACCCACATCTTGACATATGTTTGTGGATGACTATGGTATTGTGATAAGAGAGCAACAGAATTGTTGAGAAGTTGTTGTAATTTTAAAGCTTAAATAATATTATGGAAACTTTATTCTGAATCAATCTTAGATTAAGTTTAATATTGTGAATCTTATAACATTATTAGTATCATAATACTAATAATACAGACTTTTCCAATGGTTACCATAGTTGAAGAAAAAATAATTGTTGTTTAGGAGGCATTGAGCTTATGTTAATGGTGATGGAATAAATCAGAAAAAAGGAGAGCAATAATTGTTATACAACATGAAGAATATAATCAACGACATTGAATTATATGTATATAACTTGTTGAATTGGAGAGTGTTTTTGCTATGTATATTTTCCATAATTAGGGGGAAAGTCCATAAATAACTATGAGTACAAGAAATAAGAATATGTTCTAGAATTGAGTGTGCTGATAATTGTACAACTCTTGATATAATTGAATTATTAATTGTATGGCATGTTATGCAGTGCTAATAAGACTGTTTTTTTAGAAGCTCATCAGTCTTCGACACAAATTATATGCTCTCTATTTTTTCATTATGAATTCCAATTTTGTGCTACATTACCCTGACTTCCAATGTAAACATTTAAAAATTAAATGTTGATGCCAGTTAACATCAATCAGAGTCATTTTTAGAGTATTTTGTGGTAAAATATGGTAGGAAATTCTACCTCTCTTTGGTAGAATAAGAAAGAGGCTAAAATAGTGCATCCACCATAAAACTTCAAACTCATTAGAACTAATTTTTTTAAAAGGAAGGGGAAAATAAGAGACCTTCTTTAAATTATCCAGGTGAACATCCCATGTTTCCCAAACAGCAGATCCTGCTCTCTGGGAAGTTGTTCCACAAAATTAAGAAGTATCACCTCAATAGCTGAGAAATAAAAGGCAGTAAAGCCAAAAAATGATTTAAATTCTGTCCTTCATAACAGCATATCCTTTCTGGTAACCCAATTAAGTCTCTTCTTACTTTAAAATAATAAAGCTATGCTTTGAGGGCAATATATCAACATGAAACATTGAACTAACAGGAAGATTTGTGGGGGTTGGCTCGATCCCAGTTATATTGACACCCTCTCCAGGGGAATGTACTACAGAGGACAGACTGAAGAGACAGCCCAGGAAGAGCAGCAGGTCTGCGGGTCTGCCCAGACCACACAGGAACAAACTAAGAGGGAAAGAGAGAGAGAACTGGAGGGCCAGCCCCACAATGAGACTTGATGGCTCCTCACCGACCCGTTGCATTATGGGAGACAGAACTAGAAGGTAAAAGACATTTATTTATAGAGGTATAAATGCCGTCACATATATGTAAATATATTTATACATAATATGGATATAGGTCTGTTTACATATCTTTATATTTTAAATATTAAAATAGACGATGAACATTGGAGCTCTTCTCAAGCCCTTCCTCAATGCAAGAACACTTTGTTTTAATAACCTGACATTCTGTGATGGTCACCTTCCCAACACTATCACTGAAGACAAAATAGGTGCATAAGCAAATGTGGTAAAGATGGTGCCCAGCTATCAAAAGATATAGCTTCTGGGTTTTTAAAGGCTGGAAGTTAAGCAAACGGCCATCTCGCAGGGAAGCAACAAACCCCACATAGAAGAAGCACACTACCCTAAGTGATCACGAGGTACCAACAATCAGGTATGAAGCATCAGAAAACTCAAATCAGACAATCATATTGATGTGAACAAGAGGAACTAAAGTGGGGACCCAAAATCCAACTATAGACAATTGGACATCCCTTCATAGAAGGGTCATAGGAAAGGACAAGTTAGCCAAAGTGCAGTATAGCACCAATGAAAGACACAATACTCCTCTAGTTCTTTAATGTTTCCTTCCCCCGCCCCCAAATCATAATCACAGTTCTACCTAACAAATCCAGCTACACCAGAGCATGTGCACTACACATATAAGAGCTCTCAACACATGGAATCCAGGACGGATGAACCCCTCAAGAAGAGTAATGGAAGTAGTGATACCATCAGGGAAAAGTGGTGGGAGAAGCGGGAGATAGAGGGAATTGATTGCAATGACCAATGTATACCCACTCCCACCCCCACCCCTGAAGGGAAAGAACACCAGAAACTGGGTGAAAGGATGAAAGGAGACAGCAGATGGTGTAAGATATGAAATAATAATTTATAATTTATCAAGGGTTCATGAGGGAGGAAGGGTGAGGGATGAAGGAGAACAAGAGAAACTGATACCAAAGACTCAAGTATAAAAAAAATGTTTTGAAAATGGTGATGGCAACATATATGCAAGTGTGCTTGATACAACTGGATTGTTAAAAGAGCTGTAAGCTCCCCCAATAAAATAATTTATTTTTTAAAAAGATAATAAGACTATGTTCATTGATTTCATTGCTGGTAAGTATTAATTCAAGGGGGCTCTAAAATTTTTTCTTTGAAAAGTGGAATTGAAAGAGAATGTAATTTTCCCACAAAATTTTTGAACTTCATTTTTCAGAGAAAGCAAATAAGATGGGAAGTTCATTCTCTTCAGAGACCAGCCTAGCCTGGATGCACCATAAAGCAGGGATTGAATCAAAAGCTTAAGCAGTAGTACTAAATTTGGAAGTTCAAACACATGGAAAAAACCTAGGAGAAGGAAGTGAAAATTGAAAGGAGAATGAGAACCAAATGAATATGTGCTATCAAGCTGGTCGCTCCAAGGGCAACTGCACAGTCTCATTATCTGAGAAGTTGTATAGACCATATCTCAGGGCTCTATGAGGAGAAAGGGACGGTGTTTTTTATCCACTGGCTTCCCTATCCCATTGAGTAAGATTCGCCTCATTGGATATTTTCAACATTCAGGAGGCTTTCGAGTTGAACATGCCATGTGAACTCAATCACTGCCTCACTCAGGTGGCTGTTTGCTTGAAGGCAAACCTTTAAGGCAACAGAACTATCCTATCTGATAGCTAGGCACAATCTGGTTTCTTCATCACAGTTAGCTGTAACACCCCTATCTTCAGTAATCTCTTTAAGAGGGGAAGTATCGAGCTTGGCCATGTCATATAAACTAGTTTTTCTTAGATTAGGGCTCATGTTAAGTGTGAGCTCAAAATCCATTCATGCAACTATGGTTTATATGTCTCTGATTCATTTTAGAAACATGGTTATCATTTTATGACGGGGTACTTTGTAAATCGTCCCTCTAGGGCATAGGCAATTCTCTTTTTTAAATTTTATAGGCATTTTTCCACATATCATACAATTCAATAGTTCAATTATAAAAGAAAAGTTATAGTTATTACCACATCCATTTTAGCACATTTTCTTCTTCTCGGCACTCATTATTAGTGTAATTTTTTAACTGTAGCAAAAATACACACAACAAAACATTCTCTAATTCAATACCTTCTACATGTATATTTCAGTATCATTCATTATATTCTGTTATAAAAACCATTATTGATAACCGTTTCTAAATTATTCCTCCACCACTAATGTAAGCTCAATCCCCAATGAAAAAATTCGACTTCCTTCACCCAAAGTAACCATTGGTCAATTTTCATTTCCCTCTCTTTTATTTTACTTTTCATAATATAAAATTCACATATCAAAATAGTTCACATATCATACACTTCCCTTGATGTCACGTTTTAAAAGAAGTGTACATACAGCATCAGAATCAGTACTAGTGCTCTTTCCCCACCCCAACAGACATTGTTTGCTCACCACTCCCCTCATCCACCCTATCCCCAATAAATGCTTGCATTAGTTACTGTATCCATTCCTTCCTTCTGGGTTTCAAAAACTGGATAAAAATATAAAACAAAGTAAAGAAAAAAGTGATAATAATACAAATATAAAACTAAAAATAAAGAGTAAGAATGAAAAGATCTGTGTTAGTCTGGGTAGACTAGAGAAACAAATTCATAAACACGCATATAGATATAAGGGAACAGTTTATATACAAGAGGAATGGAACTTTGAGAAAACATCCCAACCCAGTCCAGTCCAAAGTCATATGTCCGATATGTCTGATACCAGTCTATAAAGTCTCCTTCTGACTCATGAAGTCACAGGCCAGTGGGTGCAGAGTCTTGTGTATCCAGCTGCAGTAGAAATATACCGGTGCTGACAGGGGTCTCCCCATGGCTCCTCATTTCCAGTGCCCAAGGTCCATCAGCAATATCCATTGGTGGTAAAAGCCTCTCAGTACTGCCAGGGGTCTCTCTGTGGCTTCTCCAGCCCCAGAGGTCTGGCTGCATCAGGGAAAGCCCATGTGGCCTCCTCTCTGGCTCCTTCATTCTCCAGAAATCAGCATGGATCAGAATGCTGACATCTCGTCTTGTCAGTAGACCGACTCCAAGAGATTGAGAGTCAAGTTTCCCTTCTCCAATTGGGAAATGCTGTGAAATTTCCCAGAAATCTCAGAAGAAAGCCATGGCCACACAGAGGCCTCATTGGCTATCTCCAGATTGACAAGTTAGACTACACCCCTATACACCAAATTGTGAAATTGACATGAGTACATGACTGCCACAAGACCGTTAACAATATTTTAAAAGCCAGAGAAGAAATTTCTGTCATGGAACAAGTGAGAAATATTTAAGTCTGGAACAAATTTAGGATGAGCCACAAGTGAGGTTGATGGGCCAAGTATCATATTATAGTTTGATCCACCATAATCAAGTTTAATATATAGTCTTTCTCTGATTATAAAGGTGCTCGAGTCCCTCACTTATGGTCATAGCAAATTAGCCAGAGGTTTAATCTCACTAGAAATGCTGCAGATAGATTTTGGAATCTCACTGTCACCCATAGCCTTTTACAAATTGGGTGTTCACAACTTATGCTCTGAGACTAATTCATATATCATATTTGGATTTTTTATTGTCATCTTTGGATCACACAGGCTGGTGTTCTCCTTCTGTCTGCACTTAATTGATATTTTACTGAGATGGATGCTTGTTTGAATACGAGCCTTTAATACCTCACACACTATTCCAATTGATTGCTGGGCACCATCTATTTCCTTCACCACACATGGCTGTAGCACCCTTGTCAGTCCAAGAAGGCAAGTATTGAGCAGGACCATATTATCAGAAGTAACTGTTCCCCTTCCTTCCTTCCTCTCTCCATTTTCCTCCTACCCTACTCATATCTCCACTCCCATTCCTGTTCCTGGATTCCATGTGTCCTGAGCTCTTATTTCTTATCTGTACCCTGATCATAATGATTAACACATAACCACACACAAGGACAAACAACAGAAACTGTGAGGGAAGGAAGACAGTGATAAGTGTAAGATAGGAAAATAATAATAATTCATCATTTGTCGCAAGGTTGGGAGGTCAAAAGGGAAACAGAAAAGAGGAGTTGATATCAAGGCCTCAAATAGAAAGTAAATGTTTGGAAAATAATGATAGCAACAAATGTACAAACATGTTTGATGCAATTGATATATGAATTGTTATAAGAGATGTAAGAGCCCCCAATAAAATGTTCTTTTAATTTTAAAAAGGTTTATTAACAACCTGATATATGTAGATGACACAACCTTGCTTGCTGGAAGTGAAGAGGACTTGAAGCCCTTGCTGATGAAAATCAAGGATTGCAACCTTCAATATGGGTTATAACTCAATGCCATGAAAACATAATCCTCACAAAAAGAAAAGACAGGACTAACTGTTCTTGGAATGGGGCTTTAATTAAGTGAGAGACCATAATCCCTCAGCTTGCCTACGGAATATGAACAACCCTGGTGTGTTCAGGAAGTCAAATTATAACAAAAACACAAACCAACAAGAACAACAACCAAAGGAAATAAAAACTTTAAAGAGAAAGATTATCACTCATCCTCCTGTGGTATAAGGCAATTGCCTTAATGACATCAATAACTTATACAATTTCATAGAGACTAAGTTACTGTTGATATCGGGAGTTTATGTGAGCATAGCCCAACTAAGAGCTGCAATCCCTAAGATGTTGCTTTACACAGACTGATCTTAATGGACTGAGCTGTGTTTACATTGAGCGTGGGGGCTGGTGCTAGGGAAAAATTTACTATATCATTTATTACAAGGGAAGATCCTTGCCTATCAGGTTAATGCCTATCATATTAATGCAGGGGAGCATTAAAGGACTAAATATGTGGTGGATCTGGGTCTCCTTTCATTGGACACCTACTAAGGCAGGGGCCATAACCAAGGTCCAACGTCTGCCCTTTCCACTGTCTTGGGATGGCCACCTTTTGTTTCCTCTCTCATCAGGGACTTTCAGTTTTAAGCCTAACAGTTACAGGTAGTTTTGAGGTAGGAAGTCAGTTTGTTCATTAGGGCTTCTAGGCCCAGTTCTGGGAGGGCCCTTGGGGGATGTCATGTTTCCGTAAGCATCAAAGGTCACCTTTGCGCTTAGCCTATAACATGATTCACTGAGATTTGGGTAGACACTTACACAAAGTTCTACCCAAGAAAACAAAAGCCGTTTTGTTCTCCCCTTTGATTCCCTACTGGTATTGTCTCCTACCACTTCCTGATGTGAGATTGCTCCTTTCCATTTAACCACCCGAAACACAATAGAAATATAACTGCCTCCTCTGCAATGTACATGTGCCTTTCACAACTTTTTACTTGATTTTCCAGCGAGATTCTCCTCTCATTTCTGTGGTGGGCCTTTTGGTTTATGACAGCCTCATCTCAATGTTGGATAGCATCAAGCAGATGGTCATCCCCCTTTGTCTTCTTTTTGAAGGAGTGACCCCAGCATTTGTGAGGTCTCCTCTTTCAAGGAGACCCTGGCATTAGGTAATTATAGTGAGAGTGTCATTATTTCGTCAATGTTATAGAATTGAAAACACTGTTGAAAATAGGAAATTATGCAAAAGAGGCTAATTCTGGACCATAATACAGGGATTTTTATACAGATTATACTCTTAAATAGCTGAGTACTATTTATAGAAACAGTTGGAGTTGGTAATAGGGGAAAACTTTGAATCACACTCATTCACTGTATTAGTCCAGGTAGACTAGAGGAACGAATTTCACAGACACACATATAGATATAAGGAAAAGGTTTATATACAAGAGGAACAGGACATTGAGCCCAGTCCAGTTCGAAGTCATAAGTCTGATATTAACCCATATGCCCGAAATCAGTCTATAAATTCTCGTTCCAACTCATGAAGTCACAGGTCAGTGATTATAGAACCCTGGCACTGGCAGGGGTCTCCACATGGCTCTTCGCTTCCAGGGCTCAGGGTCCATCAACAGCAGAAGCAACTCATCATGGCAGAGGTCTCCATGTGGCCGCCCCAGCTTCAGAGGACTGGCTCCTTCAGGGCAAAGCCGTGTGGTCTCTCTGCCGGCTCCTCCAGCTTCTCGGATGCTGCCAGCTTGTCTTGTCCATGATTAATCGTCTCTGAGACTAACTCCCAACAACTGGGGAAGATAGCTTCTCATCTTCATGAGGGAAATATCATGATATTTCCCAGAAGTCTCAAGAGAAAGCCATGCCCACATAGAGGCCTCATTGGCTACTCAATGGCTATCTCCAGCCACCTACATTTCACCACCCCTACATTTCAATCATAAAATTAACATAAGCATATGACTGCCACATTCACAAAGGCAAAACCATGCCTCCCAGATAAATACATGTCCTAAGGACATTAAAATAGTAAATATATGGTAGTCCCTGGCCACCATTCATTAGGCACCCTCAGAGCAAGAGATTCAAGCAACCCTTAGGATAGCAGTTATCTGTTTCTTCTCATACTCATGCATCTCAGCCTAAGTCTAGTGGAATATCTCAGTTCTTTCAACTGCTACCAGTGAGTCTGAAGGAAAGCCCAGTTCACTTACTTTGGTTTCCACATCAAAACCTCTGGGATGACCTTTGAAGGATGTTGCATGTCTCAAAAGGACAGAGTCTAAAGTTCCAATAATCAATAGCACACAGCCTGAGTCACGAAGGACTGGATAAAAACTAGGTCAAAACTAAATTGTGTTCAGTCATTTAAGAGCTTAATTTGTCTAATTAGGAACAAATGCTCCCTTAGGGTTCTATAGAAGTATTGTTGTGTGTGTTTTCCCCCTGATTGGAGGTGGCTTCTCTCAATTTACCTACCAAAAGAAATGTAGTCATCTTCTCTGAGACAAACAAGCCCTCCCTTCCCCATCTTCATATGAATTTCCAGTAAGATTCAATTATTACTCTTGTCTGAGTGTCTGCTGATTTGGAGTGACCTTATCACAATGGAGAACAACAGCAATTAGTGGTCTTCTCCATCCCCTCCTTCCATCTTGAAAAACTCAACTGAGGTGAGGTATCTTCATTCCAAGTGACTTTTAATATGTTCATATAAAGAGGGAGATAGATGGTTCATGAATGCTAAACAGACTCTCTACTACAATGCTTCGGAGGCAGGAATAGAAGATTGCATGACGTGAGAGCAGAAGCCTGCCTTAGTCTTACTTATCCTTATAGAAGTGGGTTCCTAAAATATTTGTCCGATACGATTGACTGACTTTCAACATATCAGTATCCACGTCCATCCATGTCATGAGGTTTTTCATCACTGTTTCTTGTTGTTGTTTAGGGATGTGTAATATTTCATTATGTGCGTCCAGGGTCTCTTTGTCAATTTTTCTACTAATGGCCATTTGGACTGTTTCCAACTTCTAACTATTGTGAACTGTGGTGCAACAAACATGGCAGGAACTGTGTTCATGTTCTGCCTCTTATTTCTTGGGCGTATATGCTCAGCAAAAATATTTCTAGGTCATACAGCATTTCTAGTCCCAGTTGTTTTAGGTAGTTCCATATAGTATCCCACAATGATTGCAAATATTTACAAGCCCACAAGCAATATATAAGAATTTCAATCTCTCTACACCCCTTCCAACATTTGTTGTTCTCTGCTTATATTTTTTTTTAATTTGGATATCATTATGGGTGTAAGGTGCTATCTCACCACTTTTATTTGAATCTTCTGGATGGATAGTGACAATAAGAATTTCCTCAGCTGAGCCCTGGTGGCACAGTGGTTGTGTGCAGGGCTGTGGCCCACAGGGTTGATGGTTCAAATCCTGCAGGAACTCTCCAGGAGCAAGGCTGGACTTCCTTTCTACTCCCACCAGGGCAGTGATGTGGGAAAAAAAAAGGAATTTCCTCATGTTTGTTAGCTTTTTAAGTTCACCCTGTTGTGAATCATCTATTCAAGACCTTTTCCCATCTTTTAATTCGATTATTTGTTTCTTGCTGCAGAATTCTATAATTTTAGTCATTGGTCCTTTGTCCATTGCACCATTGTTAAAGATTTTTTCCCATTCCGTGAACTTTTGATTTATTCTTTCTGATGAATTCTTTGGATACACATAAATGAATGATTTATGTGTTCTATTTCATGTTCTACTGTGTGTGGTTCTTTTTTAAAAAAAATACTTTTATTGGGGTTCTTACATCTCTTATCACAATCTACACATTCCTTCAATGTATCAAGCACATTTGCACATATGCCGCCATCATCATTCTCAACACATTCTCTTCCCACTTGAGCCCCTGATATCTGCTCCTCATATCTCCCCCCTCCCCCTACCCACCGTCCCTGATGAACCCTTGATAAATTATAGATTTTTTTTCCATATCTTACATAGTCCTCCATCACTCCTCACCCACTTTTCTGTTATTTGTCCCCTGGGAGGGGGTTCTAGTGATCCTTGTGATGCATTCTCCCTTCCTTTCCCCCACCCTCCCCTAATCTTCCTGGTATCTCTACTCTCCTTGTTGGCTCTGGGGGAGTTGATCTATCGTGGCCTCCCTGTGTTGCAGGCTCTTATCTGTAGCAGGGGGCATACTCTGGTCTAATAGGGCCCTTAAGTTTGTCACAATTTTTTAAAAATCATTGTATTGGGAGCTCTCGCAGATATCATAACGTTCTGTAATTCAAATAGAACAAGCAGAGTTGTACAATTGCTACTACAATCAGTTTCAAAACATTTTCTTACTTCTTAAACTCTTTGATATCAGTTTCCCTTTATTCCCTTCCTCCCCCACACTTCCTCCCAGGAGGCCTTATTATTGTTGTTGCTATATATTATTCTATTATCACTATATGTTCTATTATTACTATATATTAGCTGTATCTTGCCACATCCAATCTATCCATTCACCTACATTTGCTATTCACTCCCTCAAATGGGGTTATACTGTCATCATTGCTATCAGCTCCTCTCCCCCGCCCCACCCCACCCCTTTTTTCCTGTATCATTCAGGGAATCCTTACTCTTGTTGCTGTTTCTTAAGGGTTATCCATCCTGGTTTTCCTGCATACATAGGTCCAACAATACTAATGAAGCAAAACATAAACCTTGTAATTCTTCATGAGAGGAGGAGGAAATAGTAAAGAACCAGTGGAGAGTCATGTGCCACATCAGTGCCACATTGCACCCTGAATGGATCATCTCCTCCTCAGGGCCCTTTTGTGACAGACTGTCCAATTGTTTTACAGGAGGGTTTAGAGTCTCCACTTTGTCCACACTCCTTCTCATCAATATGATTGCTGACTTTGAACTTCTGAGACCTATGCCCATGAACACCTCATGATTGCACAACCTGGTTTTCTTTTCTTATGAGGACTTTGTTGCATCCCTGTTAAATGGACACTTGCTTAAATTCGCGCCTTTAAGATCCAAGATGCTATACTTTTAATAGCTGATTTACCACATTTATTTACCACATTTGCTTTATTTACCACATTTGCTTCTCTGCCCATTTTGTCTTCAGTGATTGTGTCAGGAAGGTGAGCATAATACAGTGCAAAATTATTAGAATAAATTGTTCTTATACTGAGGTGAGATTTAAATAGAATCCCAAAGTCCATCTGCTTCCTTGTTGTGTGTGTGAATGTGTGTGTATATATATATATATGTAAATTTTCATTTTATTATTTCTTTCCTTTTTTTCTCCTCCCACTATCACATTTATCCATCATTCACATCTTAGCAATTCCTCATGGATACATTTCAATTAATCAAACACAACCAGGAATATTTTACCCTCCTCACCTTCAATTTTATAACCCTTGGTATTCCTCTGTCTCTATCTTTATTGGGTTACCTCTCACCTCCCACCCTCCCCTCTGATGCCCCCCAGAACCATTAGTGTCTTTGTCTTCTCCATGGGATTGCTTACACTGCCTACCTTATATAGGTAGACATCAAGAGAGAGACAGAGAGACCATATGTATAGTTCCAAGTAAAACTGGTATCTTGACCCAGAGTAGATGAATATCTCTGTTAAATAGCAAGCAGGACCTGTTATAGTTCTCCAGCCAATTCCCTTTTCTTTCAGGGTTCCTTATCCCAGGGACCACTTCCCTAAGAGTACTTATGCCCTATTAATCCTATTAATTCATGTCCAAAGGGCGCACCTCCATTACTCTTCCTGCATTCAGGGATGGAGTGGTTTAGTACCACCCCCACTCCACCCCTAACCCTTTATACCTTTAGATTTTCAGTGTGAGCCCCTTGTGAATAACCCCCAAGCATTTTGGATGCCAAGTGCTGCCTCCAGAGTCAGAAGTCTACAGTCTGGATTCCTCCAGGACTTCAAGACTTTTTCCCATTGCTGGTCTGTTACACTCTCCTCTTTGTTTGACTCATGTGTGGGACTCAGACCAGCTGGTCTTCACAAACTGTATTTTCAGGGCTGTCTTTGTTCTCAATGGCACTGTCACCTAGGAAGGGGACATCATGTCTCAAGCTGGGACCTGCCCTGCAGTCATTTCTAGGAACAAGCTGCTACAAGCAGGAAAATCGCCCTCAAGGAAGGGCACTCTCGATTAAGGTTTACTTTCCATTTTCTTTTGCTGTGGAGATATATATAATACCCTTCCCTTGGCTGGATTAATGCCCTAGTCCCCAACTACCATCTTTTTCTTCCTCCACCCCTCTGTGAGTCTTAAATGCATATGAGAGGGGAATGGGGGAGATGCCTTTCCACAAAGGAACTATTTGCTTGTTTGTTTGTTTATTTAGATGGCATATGTATCATTAGGGTTGGCCTAACTCATACCAGAGTTTCTGGTCCTCAGCCCTAGAATTGTATGTTGTGTACATTTTCCCTTATACCTGTTCTACTGTTTTAACCTACCTCAATAGACTCATGTTGTACTTGGGCTTTTGTGCTTGGCTAACTTCAGCATAATATCCTCCCTCCTACTCTTTCCATGAGATGAGGTGTTTCATCTTTTCATTATTTTTTAGGGGTGCATAATATGCTATTGTGTGTTTATACTGGAGTTTTTAAATCCATTCATGTATTGATAGAAATTTAGGCTGCTAAAAAATATATGTTGAAAATGATGATGGCAGCAAATGTACAAATGTGCTTGATATGATGGATGGATGGATGGATGATGATAAGAGCTGCATGAGTCTCCAATAAAATGTTTTCAATATTTTGCAATAGTGAACTGCGCTGCAATGAACATTGGAAAGCAGATGTCTGGCTGTGATCTCTTTCTTAATTCTTCTAGGTATATGGCCAGTAGTGAAATTGCAGGATCATATGGTGACTCAATTTCCATCTATTTTTGGTATCACCAAACTGCACTCAACAGTGGTTAGACATATCTACAAGACCACCAACAGTGATTGATATTTCCTATCTCAGCACATGTCCTCCAACATTTGTTGCTTTCTGTTTTTTTGAACTGGGCTACTATTCTGGGTATTAGGTGATATATCCTAGTTATTTTGATTTGCATTTTCTGAATGACTAATGATCAGGAACATTTTCTTAGATGTTTACTTGCCAATCGGATTTCCTCCTGGGTGAATGTTCTATTCAAGTCTTTTGAACAGCAATTCAGTGGGCTATTCATTTTTGTTTGTTTGTTTTCTTGTTGTAAGTTTGTAGGATTCTGTAGATGTTAGTAATAAGCCATTATCTGATATGTCATTACAAAATATCTTTTCCCAGTCTGTGGTCTCTCTTATTACTCTTTTACTAAAGTCTTTTGAAATGCACAAGTGTTTTATTTTTAGTATATCACACTCATCTATTTTATCTTCTTCTGAGTGTGTATCTTTCCTTAATTTTGATATCCTAGAATTCTGTATACTCTGCACTAAGATTCTTAGCTTTGTTCCAATTTTTTCATTGATTGTCTAATAGTTTGGGATTTTACCTAAAGGTTTATGATCAGCCTTGAATTTATTGTAGTGTATGTAGTGAGGTAAGAATTTTGCTGAATTATTCTACAGGTTGATAGCCAGTTTTTCCAGCACCATTTGTTTAAAATGGCATCAGCTTTTCATTTGATATTTTTAGGGCGTTTATCAATGAGCAGTTGTATGTATGCATGCCGTATTTTTGTTTCTGGATTTTCTGTTCACTTCCACTGGTCTGAGTAGCTATCATTATATTAGTACCACGCTGTTTTGACAACTGTGGCTGTATAGAAAGTCTTAAAGTCTGGTAATACAAGTCCCCTACCCTCAACTTTATTCTTCTTGAGGAGTTCTAGGAATCTTCCCTTTCCGTATGATGTAATCAGTTTTCCACTTATGGGAGGGAGGGGAGATACTGGTGTTTGTATCTAGATTGCATTGAATTTATATAATGACTTAGGTAGGATTTTCATCTTTACAATATTGAGTCTTCTGATCCCTGAGCTTGGGATAGTCTCCCATTTGTGAAGATCCCTTTTGATTCTTTATAATTATGTTCAGTAGTTTTCCTCATATTGGTCTCCTGATTTTTGTTTAGTTATATCACTAGATATTTCACTTTATACTTGGCTATTATTGTGAAGGCTACTACCTTCTTGATCTCTTTTTCTGAAATCTCTTAAGTTGCATATAAAAATTCAATTGACTTCTGCTTGTTAATCTGGCATCATGTCACTCTGCCATATTCCTCTATTGCTTCTAATACACCTGCTGTGGAGTTCTCAGTATATAAAAATCATTTCATCTGCAAATAAAAATTTTACCTCTTCTTCCTCTGAATTATATCATTCCATTTCATATAATTCCCTTGCCTTATATTATTAACTAAGACCTCCTGGATGATGTTGAATAAAAGTGAGGACAAGGGATATCCTGCCTATTCTTGATCTTTCACTCTTGCAGATGAATTTTAAAACTTGCTATATCAGTTCTTTGAAAAATTATGTTGGGGTTTCAACCAGCAGTGGATTGGTTTTATAGATTAATATGGGTATAAAGAACCTGTTCAAGGTTAAAAATGAATTAGGTAATTGTCTAGCACCCCCCAAAATCATGCTAAAGATTCAGACAGTGCAAGGTAATGAAGTGATTCATTTATTTGCCTATTCATACAAATAATACATATTAAAAAGATTGGTTAACCTAATACACATCAAGCACAATTTATAGATTGAATAACCTATCTGTCATATACTAATGACTTCTTTTCAAAAGTGGGTATATAGTGGAGATAAGTAACCACTTCTTTGTTGACTTCTCTTCATCTCCCTTAAGATAAATTCTCCAGGTCTCAGACCTAATCTCTAAACATACCAAATCACTGGGGGACAGCATCTAATCTCATAGATTCAAAACTCAAAAGATCCCCACATTTATATTACTAGTTCAGACTTCCCATAGAATAGTATTTCCCTCCCTTCTTGCTAACTGCATACAGATGCTTATAGACTGCCATTCCTAGGTGCTACCGAACTGGTTCTGACTCACAGTGGCCCTAAGTACAACATAAAAAATCCTGTGTCATCCTAGTTTTCCTTACATTTGAGCCCACTGTTGCACCCAGTATATCACAATCAATCTATCTAAGGCTCTTCCTTTTTTTTCCCCCTTTGCCTTTACTTTAACAAGGATGATATCCTTCTCTGGGGACTGGTCTCTCCTGCTACCATGTCCAAATTCTATTAGAAGCATCTTGACTGTACTTCTTCCAAGACAGATTGTTCTTGTGGCAGCCATAGTAGTACTTTCAATATTTTTCACCAGCACCATAATTTGAATGCATCAATTTTTCTTCCTTATTCAATGTGTGGCTTTCACTTTCTTTCTTTCTTTCTTTCTTTTTTTTTTGGCATCACTGCCCTTAGGTGGTGTGAGTAGGAGGCCCAGCCTTTGCTCCGTGGAGCTGGAATTGAACCTCCATCCCAGTGGGCCGCAGTCCCGCACACAACCACTACACCACTGGGGCTCAGCCCATGACTTTCACTTTCATGTGGGGCAAACACACCTTTGTCTTCCTAAACTCCCTGCTCTTCAACACTCTAAAGAGGTCTTGTACAGCAGATTTGCATGGTTTGATCTTTTTAACTGCTGCTTCCAAGAGCACTAATTGTGCATCCAAGCAATATAAATTCCTTGACAACTTTAATAGTTCTCAATTTATGCTGATGTTACCCATTGGTCCAGTTGAGGGTTTTGGTCATCTTTACATTGAGTTGTAATCAATACTTAAGGCTGCAATTCTTGATCTTCATCAACAAGTGTGTGTTCCTTCTAGAGAAGTACACAGGGATAGTCACCTCTTGTGTTGTTATATAAAGGTATTTGTTGTTAAACAAAGATATTTTTAAAAATTTTATCATGCACTTTCTAACTTTGTTTCTACCACTAAAGCTACATATTTCCAACTATTACTCCTTCCTCTTTGTTTTCAACTTTTAAGTTCCAATTGCCAAAAATAATGAACGCATCTTGATTTCATATCTAATCAATTTCAGGCTGAAGGTATTTGAAAATTCTTCAATTTCTACATCATCAATAGTGGTTGTTGCCCAAATATGAATAATAATTGTACTGATTGGACACCATTGTACCTCAAGATATATGTTGAAATGTTCTTTTTGATGATGAATTTTCTACCATTCCACTTGAATCTGGCATTCCTAACATAATAAACTATATGACTGCCTGATTCAAAATGGCCAGTACCAGCACATTTCAACTCAGTAATGTCTAGTATTTTGTTTTTGATAACTTATAATTTTCCTCACTCATACTTTGTACATTCCAAATTCCAGTTATTAATAGCTATTTTCAGCTGTTTCTTCTCATTTTGTGACATACCCCTCAGCAAATGAAGATCTGGAAGGGTTTACTGCCACAGGATCTGTTCCACATGTGCAATTATGGTCAACTCTACTTTAAGATGGAAGTTCCTCCCTAATCCTATTTTGAGGACCTTCCAACCAGAGAAAGGCTTCTGACACTTTCTGGCACTGACTCTGACAATGTTCTGCTACTACTCGTGGGATTTTCTGAATCTGATAATGTTCCACTGGTGTACATAAGGTGGATATTTAGTATGAAGGGCACAGCCAACTCCTTTTTCATTGTCTAGTCTTAGTCAAGAAGCTATGCTGAAACGTGTGGTATTTGGAATACCAGTGACATATTGCCCCGCATCACAGCAACACACAAGCTACCACAGTGTGACAAACTAACAGACAAGTTGTGAAATTCAGTCCAGGACAGTCCTCAAACAAACAAGAAGACCCCATATGGCTACTCAACCATTCAGTTTATTAACAATGTACATCTAGCAATAATAAATACTAAGGTTTAAGACAAGATTAATGCATTCTGTAATGGCTAAGATCAACTTAGTCAACTCAGTTGGAGCATATTCTCAAAGTTTTGGAAAATTATATAATGATGAAATTTGGTGTCTGCATAATGATTTAATTTTGATTTAGGCAATGATGTAATCTGGCAGTTGGGTAATGATATAGTTACTCTCTATTTTGTGATCTTACGTGGTCATCTTCAATTTTTACATCGTGCCAATTTGTATATAACAATCTGGGCTTTTCAGCCCAACCATGTGGCTAGTGAGGAGTAGATGCATGTCCAATCTTTTCTCAAAACACACACACAGCAGTATCTCACAAGACATCAAAACAGGTTTAGAGAACTTTTGAACTTAAATAACTGGCTGCAGACATTTTATAAAAGATAATGAGCAAATCTTACTTCTGTTCAGAAGTAGAATGGGCTTTAGAACTTATTAATTCAGCAACTCAATGTTATGAAGGATCTACAGGAGGTTTGTTGATGTTGTTTTTGCTGCTGCTTGTCATCTCTCAGCTCTTCTGCCTTTGTGTAGGGTATAGTTTTACATTTATATTAAGATAGCATTAGAAATTCTAGAAATCATAAGATAACATGAAATTTCTTTCCGAAAAATTAAGTGATCTCTCCTCTATATAGTTGTCTTTTAGAAAAGTGAAAACTCTTGTAAGACCTTCCAAGACTCCCTCACAGGCCTCATTGGAAAGACTTTAGACAGAGGACCACTTGAAACCAATCTTTGGTCTAGGAAGGAAAATTATCTTTGGTATAATTCTGTCTACTCTTGGATGTCATGTTAGCTTTCTAGGGGATTTATTATTATATAGGCAGGGACTAGTTTCTGTTAGTACAGAAGAATAAGAATAGAGAAACAAGGTGGTGAGTCAACCAACCATATCCACCTCAAGGTCTTAATGATGACTGTCTGCCCCAAGACAATATTTCTTAAGATAAATATATTACTGTACCTAGAAAATTACCTGGAACATGGTGAGTGGGTGCTCAATAAATGCCAGTTGAATTAATAACTCTAAAGGCAATGCTAAAATCGCTTACCTTTCAACAGCATTTAGGGTTAATACAAGAGTTGAGATGGATTCAGTGACAACTTAGGAGGTTGTTGATAAGGGGAAAAATGAATGAAAAAAAATACAAACTGTTTTAGGGGTCATTTATGTACCCTTAAATCCATATAATTTTTACTTTTTAGTAAAAACTATCCATTAAGTCCATAACTACATGTGATTGAAACTTATGCCCTTTAAAAACTATCCATTACATCCTTAACTACATTTAAAACTTATGCCCTTTTGAGATGCTTTAGCTAAATAAATTTACAAACTAGAAATATGTGCCAGTTAGAGTACTGGAAATTCATCTACATATCCAGTGTAGATAAAGAAAACATCCCTGATGTCTAAAATTTTACTTTCACTAATCTCTTTAGCTTAATATGCTAAACCCTACTGAGATATAAATATCCCCAGGAGAGGCAGTACTCTTATCAGTTATCATTCTGTATATCATTCAAGGGTGCAGATTAATGGCATAACAGTTGTTGAGAGACTCAACTTCCCTCTTACCTGAATAAAAGAGACCCTACCTCCCCCTGATTTTCAAGGAGGGATGACTTTCTGCCACATCTCACAATTACTCTTTATCTTATCACCTTGCAGCCTATGGACTTCTAATCCTGTGGGGCCAATCCCTGGCTGAGAGCCATTGGGTGATTCAGAAAATCCACACACAACAAAAGGCTGTCGCTTTCAACAGTGCTCCCCTCATATTCAGGATGACAACAGGTCCATCTTGGCAGATTGAAAGGACCAAGCAAGAGCTGCAAGAAACACAGCCAAAAGACCAGAATTTGACTTCTAGCATGATCATTTCTCAACTATAAATCCCAAGATACATCTTCGAGCTTCAGCTTCCCCCAACTGTGCATAATAAGTACCAACAGTTATATACACTAGAGGGCAAATTGAGCCATAATACTTTTATTGACTTCATTAGCAATGAAATCTTCTTGAAGTCCCCTGTTTTCATAAATCATTCCAGAAACCAATTAAACTTAATGACAAAAAAAGGAAAATAAAGAAAAAAGAGGGTCTTCCTTAAAATAGAATATAATAAATCAGCAAGTTTGATATAATTTTCTGCTGAAGCTGACTCTATATCAAAGCAGAGGATCCACTGCCATCTTGATATGTCATTGGTTCGGATAGATTCGTTCTCAGTCAATAAGACCCTGAAGCTAGACTTCTTCCACCTATAGATCTATTGATCCCATATTTCTCATTCCCATATGCAGTCACTTTCCAGAGAACTGTCTGGATTATTCTTGGTTCTTGATCCTCTGACTCTTAAACCCAGAATCACTATTCACCTTCTTTACAGATCAGGGAAACATGTTGCTTTTTCTTTGAGGTCCTCAAAACTAAAACAGTGTGATTACAGCTTTTGTCCCCATCATTTAGGGATGCTTGTCTACCCTCCTAAGGGTGACCACCCCTAGGGACATGAGATGGTTAAGTCCCATCACTCTACAAAAGCTAGCCTTGGCAACTCTAAAGGCTTTTACCCTTCTTAGATGATGCTCCTTAACTGATGTTAAAGTGAAGACACTAACATTTCTGAATGCATCAAACCTGATTTTCTGGCTCAGCGTGATTCTTCTAAACCCCCAAAGAAGAAAAAGAATAATCTCTTCTGGGACACACTACTGCATGTCTAACTTTTTTGATGGAAATGATCATATGCAATAATGTGAATATACTTCATTAATCATGATACTATACTGCTATGAATTATAATTTTTTAAATGGTTGAGGCCAGCACAGTGGAGAGAACATAAGCTGACGAAGGGTTAAGCAAACAAGGAAGACAACACATTCCTTACATCTGAGCAATTTTGTGCAATTTGCTTAACTTCTCTGAAACTATACTCTCTTGAAAGATGGAAATAGGAATATGTACCTCTTAGAGTTGTCATGAGTATCAACCAAAATGACACCAGCAAATGATCTATATGAGTTCCAGACACAAAGTAGTAAGTGTTCAATACATGGTAGCTATTGTTACTATTTTTATAATGCCAGGCTATAATTACATAGTACCATGAGGGTGCTAAGAACACATTTTTATGTATCAGTTTCCTTAATGCTTATGTGTATGGGTGTTATAATAATACGCATTTTTCAGATAAAACAATTGAAGACTAAAGAGCATGCTGCTAGAATCATAAAACTAGAAGGAAGCAAAAGTATCTGAACCCAACAAACCAACCCCAAACACAGTGGTTTGCAACAACAGCATTTATTTTTACGCACAAGGATCCACATGATCCATGAGCTCTACATTGTTCTCAACTAAGAAGCAGGTTGAAGGTCTGTTCCACTCATGTTACTCTGGATCCCAGCTGAAAGCAAACCAGGACATACCTTTCCTGTGATGGGTAGCAAAGTACAAAGGGAAATGCCCAAACACATACACATATTTCAAACTTCTGTTGGCATCACATCTGCTAACCTCCCAAAGTAGCCCACATAGCTAATCCCAACATCAGTATGGAAGTATTCGACAGTGGGATTTTGGAAGAATATTAAGAAAACAATCATTTGAACTATCACATTAGAGCTCATCAGCTCCAGAATCTGATTTCTTATACATTGCCCTATAATGCCTCTTTCCTGTTTGCGAGAGTATGTATCTAACACTAACCCCCCAAAAAATGTGTGTGCAAAACCTCTTAAATCTACATAAAATCTTAGATTGTTGCTTTTACTTATTGCCCACAGTCATCTGGCTTGACACTTGCAAACAGCTGAGAAGGCCCAGTTGGAGGGTAAATGCAAAGTTGATAGCCCATCATTCCACGCTCATCGCAGAGGCCAGACTGTGCAGTCCCAATAAGCAACCTGCTGGGTGTACAGATTTGCTACGCTTTGCTCTGCTCAAACTTTATTGGGCACAGTATGGAAACTCAATTAATAGTGAGAATGACACTGGCAAGTGTCACCAGAACTGCAAACAATTATTTTTTCCTTAATATCTTTTTAAATCACAAGCTGACCCAGCTCAACAGGGGCCATGTCCTTCCACAGGGCACATTTAGTCTGTCTCTGCCTTCTCCATTAGCCTCCACTGCCAGGGTCCCACAACTCTGCCACTGGCTAGAAGCCCCTCTCTCTCTCCCCACAGCAGTGCAGCTTCCCCAAAGAGGAGTTAATTGAAAACATCAATCGTGCTATTTGGCAGGATCTTCTGTTGGTGATAGCTTTTAGGTTTTTTCTTGTTTTGTTTTCCTTGTGAATTGAAAATTTGCTGACTTTATTCTTTTTTTTTTCTTTCTCCCAGAGATC
This sequence comes from Nesogale talazaci, assembly GCA_004026705.1. Lineage (NCBI taxonomy): Eukaryota > Metazoa > Chordata > Mammalia > Afrosoricida > Tenrecidae > Nesogale > Nesogale talazaci. The sequence goes on from PVJH01010966.1 coordinate 22,020, forward strand.
CTGATTTAGAAAGTGTGGGCATATTAATCATGGCCTAAAGAAATACATGAAAATGAATTAAAATTCAACCAGCATCTGCCCTGCAAAATACATTCCAAGATGTCCTGAACTCAATCTGTCCCCCTGGACTTGCCATGGTCAGCTCACACATGGAGCATCTGGGGCTCACAGTATCTCTGGCTGCATGTCCCCAAAACCAAAGTTCAAAGGATGCCTAATTTATCCCTAAGCAATTGATTTGCCAATCTATGATCTTTAAGAAAAAACTAGAAAATCTATTCTATGCAAGGCTCAGTAGAAAAAAAAGTCTCATGACCAGGAGCTGTCACACTTCTACTTACATTGATTTTCTAAGCCTTTAAGCTGAAATCCAGATGGGCAGCGGATGAGCCTCTGTGTTAAATACGTATTGGTCAAGGTTGAACAAGTCCATGTTGTCAGAAAAAAGAAGATACATGTACTTCAGAGTTTCTGCTAGAAAGAAACTTTCCATATGGTCAAGTATGGCTGGCTTCTGAACATTATGGATAGAAGAATAGCCACCTGAAGAGATGCGGCAATGCTTGTTGAAGCTCTGCATGATATTCCAGCCCCAATCCTGGTATTTCTTGTCCCCAGTGAGCCGGTATAGATAGAACAAGCTCTCCACAGTCTCTGGTCGTAGGACATTTAAATTGTCTTCATCATGAACCCTCATATTCTTATGGGTACCTTTGAGGTTATCATCATAGTATACAACTTCCGGGCTCAGTCCAGAGTTAAACTGTTGATACATCTGGTAGCAGGTCTTCATCAAAGCTTGAGCTAACACCAGATGGTCATTGGTCAGTCCATGGTGTACACCGAGGGCAAGAGTCCCAGGCAAAAAGCATGCAAAATGCTCCATTCTGGCTTGGAATCGATTGTTTTTAAGTTCCCCTACATAGGTCATCTTTTCAGCCCTATCCGTATGAAGCAAGTGCTTTTTAATTCCTTTAATAGCTTCCATATAGTCTTCCAGCAACTGATTGTCTTTCTTTCCTCCTTGGATCCACTGCTTCAGCAGATACTCATAGTAGCTGTCAACATTAGCACCAATTGTGAAGATGCCCGCTGAAGTAAAAAGCCCACTGAAGATATTGATGTTGGTGGGCACCAATCCATCCTTCTTACCAGGTAGGGAATGGATATGCTTCATCACTTCATCTACTGCCCCCTGAAATTTTTGCTTTCCTGTGAGACGAGAGAGTTCTCTGAACTCTAGTTGAATGCTTGCGACTTGGGCCACTGGACTCTGCATGTAATCTGAGTGTACTTCACCAGTGACAAGGTTTACATAGGAATATGGAACTTTAGTGTGAGCTTGAAATGCTGGCATCAGCCGATCTCCAAGATCTTCAGCTTTTTCCAAAAATAAGAGATCTCCAGATAAATTGTAAGCACTTAGAAGTCCACCCAAAACACGGATAGTGCATTCAAAGAGATTCACTTCCACATCCTTTTGAAAGTTTAACTGCTCGAACACCCATTTCTTGGCTTCTGCAAATTCTTCTTGTAGCCCCATAATCCACATGGTATCCAGAGCATCGATAAGAGTCAGGCCCACACCAAATACCTCATTGAAAGATTTAGATGCAGGCTTGAGCTCATCGTGGCCCCAAGCAAACTCCCTATATCCTTTCCATGCATGAGAGAAGGCTTCTATCACAGCTTTCTGGCGTTCTATTGGAGAAACTAGTTTTTTCTGCATTTTGAATTGCATTGTTGAATGCCGGGGTCTATACACTGGTCCTCTGTTGCCCGACTGATGGACAGGAAGTAGTGTATTCCTCAAGCCAAGGAGTTTCCTCCGAACTTTACCTTTCCTGTCACCTTGACTAGGATCTTCCTCCTCCTTCTTGGTATCACTCTGCCTTCTATTATTCTTTGGGTCTCTCCGGAGACCTCTGATCTGCCAATCAGACAGCCTCCCTCGGACATGTTTTTGAAGTATGGGAAGTAGAATCTCTAGGAAGTCTCTCATATCACGACTTGATCTCTGTGGAGCTATTAAGTCAGGTGATTTTATGGCTTTCCATGCTGAGATTTCAGGTTCCACCTTCTGCTCTTCTGAAACTTTGCTGGTTGAAGCTTGCCAGTGGTCTTCAGCTCTGTGGTGCAAAAGGCATACATAGCCTGCAGTCTGCATGGCCACGAGAAAGATCAGTGCCTTCTGCACAAACCTTGTGGACGTCATCCCTCTTCCTCGACCCAAGAGCAGTAGCCCACACAGGTGGCCCGTGAGCTTCTCCTGGGGACTCTGGATCACTGAGGTCATCTCTCCAGGCCTTGATTCTGAACAGCTTTCTGGATTCACACCACAAAAGGAGCTGCCCAAGCCCAGCCCATGCTTCCCACTGGCAGAGCTGCCTCTGCTCCTGAGTTCCCATTTGGCAGCTCTTTCGACCTGACTAAAAGTCTCATTACTTTCTTGCAGCCCTCGGGCATGATCTGACCCTACCTTTAAGAGCAGTGGATGGTACTTCCTGTCCCGAGAATGTTGGTGCTTTGAGCTGGAGGCTGGCTTTCTCCTACATGGGCACGCTTTAATTAAACTCAAAGGAGCTCTGGGGCAATGCCTCTTAAAACTTGTACTTGGAAATCACCCGAGAGCTTATTAAACACAACCGCTGGGCCCCACCTCCAGAAATTCTGATTCAGTAGCCGTGAGGGAGAGACCAGGCTTGACATTGTGTAACTACTTCTCAGGGACTTCAATGCTGCAGGTGCAGAGACAACACCTCAAGGCAAAGCAGGTGTCATCTGGTCCATTGGGAACCACAGTAGCACCGTGTATGTCAGTGCAGACCCTTGCTTCCTGGAGTTCTCAGGGATTGGGTTCCTGGCTGTAGACTGCCAGGTGATTTCTTCTGGGATGCTTCTGCTGCATTCATCCTGTCAGCATTTGCTTTAACAGTTTTCATCATCCAGGCACCTTAAGAACCTCTGCTCTAAGCCACCCCCACCCACCTAGACCTCAAGACTCAAGTCCGTCCTCTAGTTCCTTCAGCCACAACAGCAAAGAAAACTTTGGGGATTTTACTTAACTCGTTTCAGCACATTTCATTTGGGCTAAGGTCTCCAGAGTGAAGATGGTTTGAAAACCATTTCTCTCTGTGATAGCAACATTTGGTTAGGCCCAAACTAAAAGCTGAGGAAGAAGACATTTCTCAAGAAAACAAGAAGCCAGAAGACATTCATATGTTCAGCTAAAGCTCTACAGTTACTAAATGCTAAGAGGCTGTGCAGTCTGAGCAAAAAGACAAATATCCCAAAATCCCTACTAGGGTGGGGCAGGGCAGCAGCAGGGGACCAGCATCTAGCATATAACAAGGTAAGCATGGCGGCAAATAAAATGTCCACTTTGAAGATAGCAGTGATTCATTGATGGAACTCTCACCTACCATGTGAGAGATCCAGGTTCCATTTCCAGCTGGTGCACCTCAGACATCGCGCCCGTCCATCTTTCAGATGAGATTGACCTATTGCTGTGATGCTAAACAGGTTTCAATGGGGCATCCAGACTAAGGTGAACTCTAGAAAGAAATGCCTGGCAATCTACTCCTCAAAAATCAGCCAACAAAAACTCTGTGCAACAACACAACCACCAGAGCCCTATCCCATTATGGGGATGGCCATGGCCATGGTTGTACATGAGCTACTTGTGTTAATTGTTCAATGGCAATTAACAACAGCAGTGAAATAGAGTTATGAAAGAGCTTCATTGTGAAGAAAAAACATATAATAATTTACATATAACACACACTGCCCTCTCACCTAAAATTCTAGAAAACATGTGAATAATTGATAACTCCATATATGACCTCAATTCTTCCCAACACAATATTCTAACACAAACAATTGACTGTATTCAAGATATTGACTAGTATTCAAGATAAAGAGTACATTGGTAGAGGTAACTAAAATTGCTCACAGGTCAGAGGACAATTTTGTTTTGTTTTTTCCCTCACACTGATACATTTATTAAAATATAGAATAATGACTCTGTGCTCAAATATCAGTGTGGTTCTGTGCTGATGGCCACAAAATATAACTTAACTGTCACATCCTCTTCACAACTGTATTCTGGAGAGAAAGGAAAAAAAGGTCTACAGAGATAGCGATCAAGACAGAACTAATGCAGACACTTGTGTTTAATACTTGCTGGAAAAAGAAGTTTGACATTATTTATAATTACATCAACATTTACAGAGGCCAAGTATCAGATGCAAAGGGGTGCAATATCACCACAAGAAATCTTTTCACATTTCCAAATTAATTTTGTTTAATCAGTCACCAGGAAAAAAAATGAACTTGTTCTTGTCAAACAGAATTTTTAAGTCCATTCAACCAAATATCTTTCTGGGTCTATTCATTCACAGATGGGAAGAGAGACTGAAACCAGATTCGTCAGATCATACGTTCTCAGACGATGCCACATCTTCATATACTATCCAATTTCTTTAAGATACCTGGAGGGCCTCGCAGCAGGGCCACATAAATAACAAAGTTCAATATGGGGGAATATCACGTCCTCACATACCTTCCATTTCCTTTCCTTAGGGTCCAGCTTGGGCACGAGGCCCTTGATCTGAAACATCGTGACTGGGCGTCAGCGATTCCTGGGTAGGGAACTGAGTGCTTCTCGGCTTCCAAAGGACAATTTTTAATCATTGACTAGTTCATCCTTATGGATATAGAAGATATGATGTAGATGCATTTGTGGCTGTCAAGTGCCATCAACTCTGTTCCAACACAGAGAGAGCCCAGGCATAATCGAACCAAACCTTGTGGGGTCCTGCTTCACCCTCACAAACTTTCTGGAGCCTATTGCTGAGCCACTGTCAACCTATCTTGTTGAGCACCTCTCTAGCTTCTCTTGGCCTCTTTGTTGCCAAGTGGGATGTCCTTACATGTCCAGAATAAGTAAGACAAAACTCTCACCATCCTAGCTTCTAAAGAATACTGTGGCCATCCTTCTAAGACACGTGTTCATTCTTCTAAATCTGTGACATATTCCACATGCTTCCCCAACACTATAATTCAAATGCATCCATTTTTTTTTGTCCATTCTTTTTCTTAAAGTCTTCTTTACTCATTGTTCAGGCTGCACATGCCTAAGAGTCAACTGAAAATAACCTGGCTTGGGTCAGGCAGACACTCCTTCACTTTCAAATTTACATTTCGCTTTTTAACACTTTGTGACAGTCATGTTCTTATGTTAATTTTATGACTGAAATGTAGGGGTGGGGGCTAGTCTGTTAATCTGGAGACAGCCATTGAGTAGCCAGTGAGGCCTCTATGTGGGCGTAGCTTTCTCCTGAGACTTCTGGGAAATCTCGTGATATTTCCCTCGTGAAGATGAGAAGCTATTTCCCCAGCTGTTGGGAATTAGTCTCAGAGACAATGAATCATGGACAAGACAAGATGGCAGCATCTGAGAAGCTGGAGAAGGTGCCAGAGAGACCACACAGTTTTGCCCTGATGAAGCCAGACCTCTGAAGCTGGGGTGGCCACATGGAGACCTCTGTCAGCAATGAGTTGCTTCTGCTGTTGGTGGACCCTGAGCCCTGGAAGTGAGGAGCCATGTGGAGACCCCTGCCAGCGCTGGGATTCTCACCCACTGACATGTGACTTTGTGAGTCAGAAGGAGACTTTATAGACTGATTTCAGGCATATGGGTTAATATCGGATTTATGACTTTGAACTGTACTGGGCTGGGATGTTTTCTCAATGTCCTGTTCCTCTTGTATATAAACCTTCTCCTTATATCTATATGCATGGCTATGAAATTTGTTCCTCTAGTCTACCCAGACTAACACACACTTTAAGAAGCCTTTTTGTTTACTTGTGTGCTTGTTTACTGGCTTACGCTTATCAAACATATACCCAGAAAATATACACCAAGTCAGACATTTCTCCATGTGCAAATCATTGGTGTGGATGACATTCTTTGATTCATCCATCCCCCTCACTTCCTCTGGCTGAGCTGTTCCTCCTCCATTAGCATCAACTCATTGGTCCCTAAGGTTCAGATCAAATCTTTCAAGTCTCTGTTACCACTTTGACCCTAGACCATGCTTTACAGAGCATCATGCTTAAGGTAAACCATTTCTACTCTTTCTTTGGTTCTAAGAGACCTCAGGGGCTCTGGTACTATGGTTTTCAGTTTTGTTTTTGTTTTCACACTTATTTCACAAGATTTTGCTGGATTCTTAGTTTTTGTCAGGCATTAAGGATACAGGTGATAGTTTCTTTTTTTCAGAAAGATCAGTTTATTGGGGGTTCTCACAGCTCTTCTAACAACCCATACAGCAATTGCATCAAGCATATTTGTACATATGCTGTCATCATTATTTTCTCGACATTTACTTTCTATTGAGCCTTTGATATCAGCTCTTTTGAACTACGTCTCCATACCCACCCTTATGATCCTTTGATAAATTATAAATTATTATTATTTTCATATCTTACACTGACCGCTGTCTCCCTTCCCTGGTGGTTTCTGTTGTTTGACCCCCTGGAGGGGTGGGGATGTAGTTATGTGTCCATAATCACAATTGGTTTCCCCAGGGTTTCAAACGGTCCTCTTGTCTTCAGAAATTTTGAAATTCATAAAGATTAGACATGCTGCTCGATGATTCTCAACTTTAGTTCAGGATACTGCTACAGAATTACAGAGAATTTTTGCAGCAGATTTCAATACAGCTGCATTTTTTTTCATGACTGCTGCTTCTCTGAGCATTCATTGTTTATCTAACTCACAGACGCCCAAACTTATTTGGCCTACAGTCCCCTTTTCAAAAAATAAAATGAAATAAAATGACTCCGTTCCCCCATGGCCATGACAAACTTTTGAATGTCAGCCTACAATCCAAGAAAACGTATAGGTATCTGCTTCTGCAGCCCGCCTGGCTTGTCCCAGCTCCCAGGGCTCTGTATCGCCCACTCTGGAGAGAGTGAGTAAGATAGGCAAGACAGAAAACACCATACTGGGAAATACCTGGGGACAAACTGGAAGGCAGCGCTCTCTCACAGCATTTCCTGATGGCTGGCTGATTCGATGCTCCAGAGAGACTGTCATGGAAGCAGTTGGGTGGGGCAGGGCACCTCCACACAGAGGAAACACCACTGATTACTTCTAAAAGAGGTCAATGTGGAACCACAGAAATATGTTCAGAATGACTCGGAGCGAGAGAGCCAAGAGACTAGGGAAGTCTGGAATAAGAAACATCTTCTCAAAGTTGGCAAAAAAGAAAGCGGCTTGCAGGAATTCTTGAGTGAGGAGGGCTAACATGTCCACAGAGATCATCGTGCTTCCCTCTCATGGCATGAATGGGAGGGGGCGAAGGTTTTTTTAAGGAGCTGGGAGGACACAGAAACACATGTTTTGTGTAAAAATGGTGACCGATACTTACGGAGCGTCGTACATTACCCAACCACTAGGCAAAGGGAAAAAGTACATAAGTACTTTCTAAAATGAGAAATGATCTCAAAATCACTTATTGAGCACTTACAGTGAGTCAAGTTGTCTGTTAAATGCTTTATATGCACCATTTCCTTTACTTCATTTTAAAAATACTTATATCCTCATAAGGTTTGAAGTGTCCTTTATTATTTCACTTACGAGACTTAAGTTTATAAGTGTTAAAACACTTGACACTCTTGTATATGATAGCTGAGATCTGAACCCAAACAAGTGAGTCACATAGCCCAGCTTCATCCCCCACCCCCTCTACTCTGTATACTTTCTGTGGGAATGCCTCTGGCCCCACAAAAACACTTCTCTTTTTCAATGACTGCACTGTTTTAATTTTTACTAACTGTCCTTTGAGGCCCATTACCCTTCTCTCTGGGTGGCCTGCAGCAGCATCCACAGGCACAGCGAGTGTTCTGCTTTCCTGTGATTTCATTACACTCTATACTGTCTCCTCTGGAGTGCTCAGTATTTCCAGGCTTGCCAGCCACCCGTGCTAGATTCTGCTGTTGGATTAAGACAAGGCAAAGAGGAAAGAATTTGACTCTGCAGTAAGGGGCCAGTTCAAAATACCAAATCTTCCTCTTCTTGTCTGCATAATTTCTGAGCTTGGTTTGTATCATTTATAAGATTAGGTTAGTGTCGTGAGGATTTGTTACAAAGATGTAAAGGAAGTCAGACTAGAGAAAGCCCCCAACACACGGTGTTGGCAATTCGGCAGAGCAACACGCTTCACAATCCTGTGCCACCCTCACAATATTGTTAGTGATGCTGTTAGGGCCATCAAGTCTGCTCCGACGCACGGCCACCTACACACCGCAGAGCAGTGGTTCCCATGCTCAGCCATTTGTGTCAATCCATCTGCTTGAGGGCCTTCTTCTTTTTTGCTCCCCCTCTCCTTTACCAAACATGATGTCATCCTCCAATGACAGATCTTTACTGACAACATTTCTCTACTGTAACAGGAAGTCTTGCTAGCTCTCTCTCTCTGGAGCACTCTGGTTTTACTTCTCCCTAGACAGAAGAGTTTGTCCTTTTCCCACAACCCTTCTCCTGTGTTATTTATTCAATATCCAACTTCCAGATGACCAGGAACACCTTAGGACTCAAAGAACTTGTGCAGATTTACCTACTTCAACTTGTCTTTTGACCTCTTGACAGCTGCTTCTGTGAGCATTGATTGTGGACCCACGCGAGACAAAATCTTTGATAGATTCTTGAGCTTCATCAAGTATTTCAAGTCCTCATTTTCAGCAAACAAGGTTGTGTCATCAGCATATTGCAGGTCTATTAGTAAACCTTCCTCCACTCCTGATGCCACATTCTTCTTCATTTAAGCCGATTTCTCTGAATAATTGCTCAATCTACAGATTGAAGAAGTACAGAGAATACAACTCTGCTCCCTTGTGCAAATGGAACAAAGGAATGCTATATGGTTGGAAATCAAGAAACAGGTGCAACAGGGTTGCTTCATCTTCTCAGTAGTAGTATATTTGAGCCAATTGTTGCTGCTACTATATCAGTGCATCTTTTCCTTTTTGTTGACTCTCTACTTTACCAAGCAAGATGTTCTCCCCCAAGGATTGATCCAAAATAAGCAAGACAGAGTTTCACCATCCACACTCCTAAGGAGCATTCTGTCTATACTTCTTTCAAGATAGATTCGTTCATTCTTCTGAACCTCCATAGCAAATTTCACCTTGACCCTCCACTGCCTGTATACTTCTCACAACCTGCCATGACACCATTTCCCCACAACACAAAGTTCCTGGACAATAGTAACATTCTCATTGAAGGAAAACAAGGTTCTTGCAGGCACCTTTTTAGGGGAAAACCCAGGTACTCCTTTAGATGTCCTTCTTCAATCCATCAAATTACATCACAAAAGACCTCCACAACTCAACATTGCAATTTGATTTGCTGTAAGACTTTCAAAAAATAGTAAAATGGCAGTTGTCTTTAAATGGCTGAGAATATATTACTAAATTAGATTCCAACCCTTTCATGCCAATTAAACTAAAATAAATAAGGTTTTAGTGCATTTATATCCCAAATGCAAAATCGAGAGTAAGTAAAATGCAGACACTTCAATTCCCAGTGTGAAAGAATCACAGCAAAGAGCTTTTTGCAGACTGAGTAGAGGATAAGCTTCCAAAGAACCCTGGTAATAATCCTCTGCCTGAAATAAGTATGTTATCATTTCTCTAACTGAAGAAAGACTACTCATTTGGGCTACTGTGTTTACAATAGAAGGAATCCCTGGGGTGACACAAACAAATAAGCCCTAATTTAACCAAAAGTCCAGCAGTTCACATTCACCCAGAGGTACCTTGGAAAAAAGGCCTGGAGGCATACCTTCAAAACATCAGTCAGTGAAAAATCCAACAGAACACAGTTCTACTCACAAACACATGAATTGGCATTCACACCATGGCAACTGGTTAGGTTTGATAATAGAGTCTATTTGAAATTTTCCAAAGCTATTTGGAATTTCCCAAAGTAAAGAAGAGTATTTTAAGAAAAACTAGCAATCTCATTACCACCATCACTATGGTCAAATTTATCCAAACCTTCCTGGGTGCACCCTCACATGAAGGAGTCCAAGGGTGGCACAAATGGTTAAGCATTCCAGCACTCATTGACAGGTGGGTGTTTTGAACCCCCTCAACAGGGCCTCAGAAGACAAGCCTGCCTGCTGTCTACGTGAAGGCTTCATGAAGTGTTTCCATGCTGCACACAGGTGGTGACCGCAAATCCAGATTCACTGGATGAGAACTCACCACACCGTCCCTTTCACAAAAATTACCACTTCCATTTGACACTATGAGAGCTTACATACGTGTAACCCAAGTGTGTCGATTGACCCGGTTTGCACTCCGTGCCAGGGAAAGATTTCAGAACCAAAGTCGTGACTCTTCTCGAGATCCCTGCTGTTGTTAGGTGCCCCAAGCCAGTCCCAGAGCATGCTCTTTGCACAACAGAGCACAACACGGGCTGCCCCTGCACCATCAGCCGCCTCCTTATGCGGAGCCCACTGCTGCAGCCACTACTTCAAGTCAGCTCTTGAGGGACTTCCTGTTTTGGCTGACCCTCTTCTTGACCAAGCATGACGTCTACTGCCAGAGAGCACTCAATAGGTGGGGACATGGCAGCCTACGTGGAAAAGAAATATTTCCTTCTTCTACGTGAGAATTGCTAAAAGTCTTCTGCTAAGGAATCCCAAGCTGAAAGCCAAGGTGACAGCTGGTGACACTAATTTGGTCTGTGGATGCCTGCAGAGCAGGAAGGCAAGCAGACCAACCACAGCACCAACTGGGGGATGGAACTAGCAGAAGGGGAAGAAGCAGCACTTCCAAGGGAATTCATCCAAAAGGTGATGGATCAGAGAATTTGTTGAATCGGAAAATTCTCAGAGTTCTGAGTGCAGAAACTAGTGAAAGAACAAATAACTCACGCTAATGGAGAGGTATCCAGATGTCTCTTCTTCAAGAGAAAAAATGTGAAGTGGGTACTTTTAATTTTAGTTTCAGGAATCCTGGGCATCGTGACCACATAAAACACATATCCCAACATTTTTCAGGCAACCACAGTTCCCATGTGGTTACAGAAAGGAGGATAGGATTCAAAGCCCAGGGTCAACCGGCACATCTCAATGACATCATGGAGTGCGGTGGCTTTTGTCAACATTCAATAAACCTATATTGGGCAAATATGTTTGACACTGTGTTATAAGACAAAGTACAACTGTGAAGAACAAAGATATAATGGTCCCAAATCAGTGGGACAAAGAGACCCCAAATATCAAATATTGTAATCAAAAGCTAAGTACCATGAAGTTGGAAAACAAGATGCTGACTTCACATCTTCACAGCAACCCTCCCAACCAACCTGGCAAGGTTAGGCTCAAATAGGTTCCCATAGCATGGATCATGGCACTTGTTACAGTTGCAATTTTCCATTTCCTAGTGTGACCTGCTTTCCTCTGCTTATTAGAGAGCAAGAATCTTGTATGCTTTTGACTATCAGTATATCACAACACTTAACACTTGACCTAATGCATAGCACCCAGTGTATAGCAGGTGTCTATAATGTGTTAAGTAAAAGGATGGATGGATTGATGGACAGACAGACAGATGGTAGCGTGGATGGATGATCATCAAGATTGGGAACATTGTTGAGTGTGGGGAGATAACATCTAACCTGAGACTGAAAGGGTTGGATTTAGGAAGCAAAGGGAAGAGGACCAGTAAATGCCAGTGCAAAAAGAATATGCATGAAAAGCTTAAACCAGAAAAAAAGAACCTGAAGAGATGTATGATAAAAGTATTTCTCGGTGCCATATTTTTTCTTATTTTTTAAATGTTTTATTCTGATTTGGTTGAAGTTTATAGTGCAGGTCATCAGTTTTACATTCAACAATGCACAGACATTTTTAACAGTTTTACTGGCACTTAACCCACATGTCACACAATTAAATTATTCAATCATATCAAGAATTGTACAATTGGCCTGAGCCCCAGTGGCGTAAGTGGTTGAGTGTGGGACTGCAGCCCGCGGGCTTGGCGGTTCAAACCCAGGGTCGGCTCTCAGGAGCGGCACTGGGTAGCGCCCACGACCACCAGAGGCAGTGATGCCCACAAAAAAAAAAAAAAAGAATTGTACAATCATTACCACAATCTGTTTTAGAACATTTTCTTCTTCCCCCTATGATTAGATCACCTCTAAAATGAGTTGGGTAATAGCCTTCAGTTCTAGTGCTCACTTCCCCTCCCAACTTCATTCTTTACCCCAGAAATCCCCTCTCTCTCTCCCACCCCCCTACATCCCCTGAAAATCCTTCCAGCCATTGTTATCTCTATGCATACACTTCTTCTGCACTTCACAAACTGGTAAACCCAACGGAAAACAATAAAGAACCAAAAACAAAATGAAATGGTAAGGATAAAATAATAGCAATATAAAGATAAAAATATAAACAATGAGGAAGAATAAATGAACTCTCGTCAATGTTTAAAAAGCTGAGGAAGAAGTTTTGTCATGGAACAAGCCAGAGGGCCTTGCACCTAGAACAAATTTAGGTCCAGTTTAGAGGGAGGTCAATGGACTAACTCTCATGTGACCCAGCATCAGAGGATGTCTATGTTTGACAGTAAGGCTGTGCCAGAACTTTGCCTGTGGCTAGAGAGGATCTGCCAATGGAGCAATATCTGAGTAGATACTCTGTAGGTGGATTTTCAGTCAGTATCATATATTAATTAACCTTTATGTGGTACGAGGGTAAGGTTGCCCTGTTTTTCTAATATTCTTCAATGGACTAAGGAAGTTTGAAAGAAGTTCATATCCCATGAAACTAATTAGTTTGGGGAATTCAGATAAAATTTAAAAAGGAAACAGTAGACACCAATCATCTTTCATTTCCCCCAATCTCCCTCTTAATTTTTTAGTTTATCATTCAAACTCAGTATTAATTCCTCCTCAATCAATTCTTCCAGAGCAAAGAGTAGCAATCATCAATCTATGGAAATTCAGTTACTAGCTACCTCCATGCCCTGTGGATATGTTAAGACTACAGTTAAATTGTATATGACCTTGAGCTCAGTTTATGGACACTGTATATAGGCTTTTGAGAGCACTGGAGCTGTCCCAGTAATTCAAAGGTTGCTCCATTGGTTCTGAAACCCCTGCAGTGAAATAACTCTCTCTGAGTATGCACAGAACTTCAAAAGACTGCTAACACAGGGCTTTATGAGTCTTCGTGGAAAGCTCCAATTGGTAAGATAAGCAATAAATGTGTTTAAGCTTTTGCTCCTGAATTACTAGAGCATAAATAAATGTGTGTATGTATGCAGATTTATGGGAAATAAATATGTCTTTCATAAAAAACATATAGTACATTGGACAACATGAGGAAAAATGGTCAAGATATTCTATATTTGAATCTGAACCTTACCAGCTATGTGGTTTGGGCTGCAACATCACTGAGCAGACTCATATAGGTATTCATCAACATTGATACATTACAAGTTCTTAAGGGTAGATGCCAAATTTTTTTCATTTTAATCTTTAATTGCACCCATGTAATTGCCATTCTTCAAATGATGGGTGGATGGATGGATGGATGGATGGACCGACAGATGGACGGATGGATGGACGGATGGAAGGATAAATCAACACTTTGACTCAATAAGATAGGTGCTGTATTGTGCTAGTCTGAGAAGACAAGAGAAATAAATTCATTGACACTCATATGCATATAAAAAAGAGCTTTATATAAAAAGAACAATTGTATATTGAGAAAACATCCCAGCCCAGTCTAGATCAGGTCCGTAAGTCCGATATTAGCCTGTAGGTCTGATACCAATCTATAAATTCCTCTTCAGACTCATAAAACCCATGCAATGACACTAAATGCAGGAAGATCACAAGTCAGTGGGTGCAAAGTCTTGTAGATACAGTGGTGGTGGTCAGTGCTGGCAGTGGTATCTATGTGGCTCCTCCAGCTCCAGGACTCTAGCCTAGCTCTATGTGTCTTGCCAACAGCAATGTCTCACAGGGAGTGTGTATCTATCTGGCCTCCAGTGAGCTCTTTATCTCCTTAGCACCTCCAAATGAGGTCATCAAGTTGTAACCTAATTAACATGTTAGACTCCACCACTTCGGAAGGTGAAAGGAGAATGTGTAACTGCTGCATGTGTTATTTAGCAATGAGTTACTAAAATAACACATATATAAAAGAATTTCAGGGTGAATACCATATATACTCATGTACAAACTGTTTTCAGCACATTTTAATGTAGTTTTTTGTGGTAAAATTAGGTGTCTCAACTGATATTTCATTCAGTTTATACTTGAATATATACGGTAATTTATCTGCTGTCATCTTACCTGTCTGTCACTTTTTCATATTGTATAGATTCGTGTGTTATTATAATACTGAAAAACATATCTCACCAATATCTAAAAAAACTGGTAGAGTCATCCATAATGGACATGTTTCAGCAGGATTGACAGCATAAGACAGAGAGGAAAAAGGTCTCCGAATCTGCTTCCCCAAATCAGCCAGTGAAACTCTGCAAGGACAGACACGCCAGAACCCCCAGCATGGTAGAGCTAGTGTTTGGTGACTTGATTCCCTTAAGTGTACCTCTGCCTGAAGTGTATATACTGCCTGTTAAGCAAAAGGCATTCATGGTGCTATGGGGCCTGGTTTTCCAGACTAGAGCTCATTTCCTCCCCTCTCCAAAATGCATTGATATCTATCCATACTCATGATTTGCTATATAAGAAAGTCATCACTTCCCTTGCTTCAATTATTTTATTTTTCAATAGTCCTGTTTCATAATTGCTGATATCTTTCCTCCTTTTCTTTCAGCCTATTTATCATACTTGTGTTAAATTTTCTTCCCATCTGTTCAAGTGCTTTCGCTTTAGATGGTACATGGTGACAAATGTTATATAATCTCTCTTTTAGGGTGATTGCACTTCTCTGATTCCCCATTGTTTGGGCTGGTGAGCTCATCTTCCCCTGGAGGGTCAGCAAATTTGTCTGTATCAGGAAAGCATGTATCAGGAAAGAGTGAGACGCCAAACCATACCATCACTACCACAAAGATGAAAGAGCAGGAAGGGGGTGAATCTCAGGGCAAAAGATCCTGGCACCAACAGAGCCACAGCTCCTGCTTGCATCTATTTCACCAGGAAATTCCTTTGGGCAGGATTTCACCTTGAAACGCTTGCTTAGGAACTATAAGGACTTATCATCCTCATTGTCAATACATCATTCCCAAACATTTGTGAGAGTGGAGGTGTCAATAAATAAAAACTGGTCACCTACCCGGCTTTCCATAAACCCCTCAGTCCCACAGTATCCTTGACTGGCCTTATCAGTATCCGATAGTCACTCGCACTTGAAGGATGAAACAGTAGTTGCCCTCAGGTAATAGGAGAAAGAGGCAAGACCTGAATGCACAATGATTCCTTACAAGCTCTTGTTACTCTCTGCTCTGCTGCATTGGCACCCCCCCCCCCAACACTCATCATCAATCCCCCAGGACTCCTTATGGTTGATTTGCTTGTTTCCTGGACTCCACATGTCCCTCTCACATGTAGAGATTCTCTGAGGTTGTTTTCAGAGCAATGGCCAGGAATCTATCATTGTTTGCCAGGTTTTAGGAACTAGAAGTTTGTCTCCTTGATGTGTTTTGTGTTTGTTGTGTTTGCTTCAATGGACGTTTTGGCCAGGTTTCAAGTGTCAAGAGTCAACCCGTAAATCATGATAACTTTTAAAAAGCAGTTTCATCGTGTGTAACAGAGTCTTCTGATGTGCCCAGCAAGTCCACTTTTAAAAATGTATCCTAAGGAAGTGAGTTGATATATGTATGCCCAAAAAAGTTTAAGAAAAAAAAGACAGAGTGAAAAGAAAAATTCCGGAACATGAAAAACATACTTAAGGTTCTTGACCATGGTGTTATTGGTAATGGTGATGATTTGGAAGCAAGCTGAGGGTCGTCATCAGGGGGCTGGATACAAAGTCAGGTGTACCAAGGCAGCTGATGACCACTTAATCATAAAATTGAAGCTAGGGGTCTATATTTATGGCTATAATCGATGTGATTAATAAACTGCATTTAAAAGATTCATGAATTTATGTCCAATGAGAGAGAAAGGAGGGCTGGGCCATACACGGAAAACTTTTGCCACTGATCATTTCTAGGAATTGAGATTTAGGGTGATTGTTGATTTCCTCCTTAGGTGGAAATTGTTAAATCTCCTATTTTGATAAGAATCTTCTATATTGCTAAATGTATAAAGCTTTATTTTCATACTCATGATAATCAGGAACAAACATAAACCTATATTTTATTTGTCAAAATTTTAAAATACAAATAATCACTCCTCTGTTATGAAGCCACAGACTAAACTTTCCAGATGATTTAAGTGCCACTCATTATGGCTGTCTCTCCAGAATGATCTGCTGTAGGCATTCAGCAATAATTTGCTGGCCTTATAACTTAATAGCCATGCTATCTCAAGGGCACAATAAAATAGGAGTACTAATTCAGTGAAGCTGAAGAAGACTAATTATTCTGGGGAAAGGGGTCTCCACTGAGTTTAGTCACTTGTGATCAATGGTAGGCAACCCATAGGGGCCACTGCCAGCTGATGAATTATTCATGATCTTGATTGCTTGGAGGCGGTTAGGAGCATTGTCCATGTTGCCGTTACTGCATGTCGGAGCTGACCAACAAGCATGCTATCCTGGAGAAGCAGGGTAGCATGAACATAAATGTTGTCAGGGTTGAATATTGAAAGCAGGGACTAAGAATGAGTCAGGTAACTTGCTGACACTCCCTGACCTTACAACTTTAAGATTCTTGGCTGCAAGACTGGAAATTAACACAAAAGAGTTAATGGGCTCCGCTGAAGCAAAATAGCTTTGGGTCTTGGTGAGAAATCAAGAAATAAAGCTTCATGGGGCATCAGGAAAGTATCAACACTTGGACCAACATAGAATGGGGAAAGTTTCATAGCGTAAGAGGCAAACTACTCCCCTGAGTATGGTTCAGTGTTTATTTTCAATGTTCAATTATATCTATATTAACAATTTCAAGAAATCCACTTTCCCCACTAGTCACACAAAATATTATACAAATAGCCAAATTCTTTCACCATGTACCTGGCCCACTCATATGAAAAAGGTTCAAAGGCGTCATGGCCATAACTTTGCAGGTGGACTCAATGATCCAAGTAGAAGTCATTATACTGATGATTTCAAAGTCAACTTAATGACTGGAAACTAAAAAAGAACTCACAGTTATTGTCTACCCAGTGCTGAACACTCTGCTATGCACTTTATATGCACCATCTCACTTATTTCTTGCAAAGTTTAATAAAAAAAAGAAATTCTTCTGTTGCTCAAAAAGAAGATGAGGATTAAAGAGTAATTATCTTTCCCAAGGTTAAAAGCCAATTAAGAGATTCATGTCTAGGGTCAAGACTCAGATCTGTTTGACTTCAGAACAGAATAAATGCTTTTTTTCACTCACCACATTGACTCTTATATTCCGCTTTTATCCCTTTTTATATCCTCTTTTTATAGAAGTCTTTAACTTCCACAAAGTGTCTCAAGTTTGGGCTTTTGTTTTTTTATTGGGAGCTGAAACAACTCTTCACAATCCATACTTACATGCATTGTGTCAAGCACATATTTGTACATTTGTTGCCATCATCATTCTCAAAATATTTTCCTATTACTTAAGCCCTTGGTATTAGTTCCTCATTTTCCCTCTCCCTCCACACTCCCCCCTCCCTCATGAACTGTCTGTTGCCTTGACCTTGGACCCGGCAGCCAATATGAGTTGAAGGACTTCCACAAAGTACATTAACTATTCTACAAAGATGACTTAAGCTGAGCTCTCTGTACTACTATGTGGACTAATAAGCTGTTACATTCTTTCTCACTGTATAGACCTGTCCATAGCATCCTGATTTGGTTTCTCGAGAGAACCCTAACACACCAGTAATTCATTTTCAACATATATTTGTTCTAATTTACCCAGGATTTGGCTAGTTTTACTGAAGTTCCTCTCAGAGTATATGGTATGTCTTTGTAGAGTAAACAGATGTCCATAACACTTCATTATGGCTAAAGCGAAGTGTGTGTGAAGAGAAACAGCAAACCAAAAGCCAAACTCATTGGCACTGAGTCTATGCCAACTCACAGTGACCCAATAAAACAGAGAAGTGCTCCGACAGGTTCTTGAAGCTGTAAATCTTTAGGGGAGTAGAAAGCCTCAACTTTCTCCCATAGAACAGCTGATGGTTTTGAACCACTGACTTTGAAGCTAGCAGCCCAATTCTTTCTAAGAACCGGAAAATAGGCAACAGTCAAACCATAAGAGGCTTTTAACGATGGACTAAGCAGCATTTATCATGAGGATATTGGGGAACAACCACTACAAGAGTTTTTCAAAAGTAGCCACTTATCAATGTTGCAATAAAAAAATTACTCTTTCACAAGGAGGGAGGTAGTTGGGTATGGAAACCACATAGGTGCTATTGCTATGAAAATAATAAACATAATAATAGCATTTTAACACAGACATCGCCAAGGAGGATGGGAAAGAAGGAGCAAAATTGAAAGACTGAGAACAGGGGAGCAAACTAATTCAGCTGAAGTCCATTATCATGTGACTGCAGTTTGATCTTTGTCGTTGCTGGGTGCTGCAGAGTACGTTCTGACTTAGAACAATCCTCTGTACAACACAGAGGACAAGGCACTGCCCAGTCCTGGCCATTCACAATTATTATCATGTCCTCTATCCTCACCATCATTCTCATGTTTTGTCTGCTTCACCATGCCTTAGGTCCTTCTCCAGGGAGGGATACACCCCTCCCAATAATATGTCAATTTTTGTGAGATAATGTCTCATTACCTGTGGCAGTTACATAATCTGCTGTCAATTTGAGAGTTTTAAGAATGAAAATGTGGAGTTTAGCCTGTCAATCAGGTCAAAGCTCGATGACCTCATTTGGAGTCATGAAGGAGATAAATATCGTGCTGGAGGCAGGACTCAGGTTCACTCCCTGAGAGACATTCCTGCTGACAGGACACAGGGAGCTACCCTAGTGCCCTAGAGCTAAAGGAGCCATAAGGGCACCCCTGCCAGCGCTGAGGTGCTTACATTGCCACTGGATCCACAAGACTTTCCACCCACTGACCTGTGGTCTTCCTGCATTCAGCATCATTGCATGTGTTTCATGAACCTGAAGAGGAATTTATAGGTTGGTATCAGACCTAAGTGCTAATATCAAACTTATGGACCTGATCTGGAGAGAGCTAGGATGTTTTCTCAATATATAATTGCTCTTGTATATGAAGCACTTTTTATGCACATATGAATGTCTCCTAACATACTATTCTTGCTTCTAAGGAGAATTCTAGCTGTACTTCTTCCAAGACAGACTTGTTCATTCTTAGTAGTCACTGGTATATTCAATCAGTACTTGTTGCCAACACTCAAATGTATCAAATCTTCTTTGTTCATCTTTACTTATTACCTAATTTTCAAGTGCATATGAAGTAATTGAAAAGACAAGGATTTGGGTCATGCACGCTTTAGTCCTCCAAGGAATATCTTTCTTTGGGGACCCTTAAAAGAGACTTTTTGCAGCAAATTTTCCCAATGCAGTATGTCATGTGATTATTGGACTGCTGTTTCCATGGACATTGATCCATGTAAAATGAAATCCTTGACAAGCTTTGATATTTTCTCTGGGGATCATGACGTTGCTCACTGATCCAGTTGTGAGGGCTTAATTTTCATTATATTGAGGTGTAATCTATACCGAAGGCTATCCTATTTGATGTTCATCAGCAAGTGCTTCAAGCACATTCCACATTCCCATTATTCATGGATGTTTGCAGCTGCTGCCCCTCATTTGGATCATGCCACGTCACGGAGTGAAGGACCTGAAAGTTTTACTCCGTCCATAGCCACAATGTCACAGTTGACTCTGCTTTGTAGAGACAACTCTTCTCTAGTCATATTTTGAGGCCTTTCCACCTGGGATGCTCATCCACCAGTGCTGTAGTCATGCCCCACCGCTATTCATAAGGCTTTCAGAAGCCAATTATTTTTCAGAAGTGGTTTGCCAAGTGTTCCTCCCTAGTAAGCCTTCATCAGGAAGCTCTACTGAAGCCTGTTCACTATTGATGACCCTGCTGGTAATTTGGGGTACTGCTAGTAAAGTTTCTAGGATGCAACCACCAGAGTTTGTCAGACTGACACGTGAGTGGTGGCACACTGCTGTAAGATTCTCGATATCAATTTAGCACTTCAAAACACACGTGACCATTTCTGCCCATTTTGAGAAAGTTTATATTCTTTTGAGTTTCCTTTTCTTTGTCTACATTGAGTATTTCAAGGACCTTTAATCAATTTATCTGAGGGCATTTTCACGTTTAGGTCACAAGGCTCTAAATATTAAACAATGAATGCATTTTGTATACAAAACATTGGTTAGAATCCCTTTTGTGCATTCTTTTCATTCTTTCCACTGTCTTTCCCAGTTAGGCGTACCACAGAGACTTTCAAGGATATTTGCTCAATTAATCTTAGAGAACATCTGTCTATGTTTCATTTTTCCAATAATTGTTTATCACATTGGTAAAACTTTGCATATGACTCTCCCAATGTATCCCTTTGGGGGATTCTTGCTTCTTTTCCTCTGGCTTTCATGTGTATACTTCACATCTTCTAAGGCTTAATGGATTTATTAAGCAAATTAGGTCACATCTAATGTTTCCCTATGTGTAGCTAAATTTGACCTTATTTTTTTAACTGTTTGAATGAAAACTTTATTTGAAGAAAGGACAAAAAACTAATAGATGGTGCATTTTCAATTTTTGGCTTAAGTCTTAGTTCTTTCCAGTGGCGCCAAATCCCTCTGAGCCCCTTTCCGTGTCTTCCAAAGTTTGAACTTCCTCTATATCTGGATAAAAAATCCACTCACAAATGAGTTGTGCAATTCTATCACCCTTTTTTACTTCAAATTTTTCTTTGCCAAAATTAAACAGAACAACACCTCCATTTCCTCTATAATCTTCATCTATGACATCAGCTCCTACATCCATGAAGTGTTTTGCAGCCAAGCCAGAACCGGGAGCTACTCTTCTGTTACACCCAGAAGGCAGGGCAATCTGAATGTCTGTCTTCACCAAGGCTTTCTCCATGGGTGGGACTGTATAGTCATAGGCACTGTTCAAGTCATAGCCCGCCGCCCGAGCGGACCCCCAGCTCGGGACTGTGGCGTGCTCAGAGAGCTTGGCAAAGCGGAGCCGCACAGCGCCCACCTCCGCAGGCCAGGCATGCTTGCTGGGGGAGACGGCTGGAGTGACTTGGGAGCACGGCATCGCGGCGGCGGAGAAGCCTAAATTTGACCTTTTATACAATAACAATCAAAACGTACAAAAGCATCCTTAGCCCCACTAAACATCATTTTTATAGTGTAAGACTGGAGCACACCACCTTTTTTAAGTGTTAGGAGCAACTGCACATGGCAATATTTGTAACTTTGTTCAGTATTTGTGCCATGAGTCCAGGACTCAGAATCTAACCAACTTGAACCTGACTCCTGCTCCTAATGCTTTGAAGCTGTGTGGCCATGACCAAGCAATTGGGACTTTTTTGAACCAAATTTTCCCCATCTGAAAGTTATATTAAGCTTTACCTTGTAGAAATAGAGGAAAGAACTAGGAGGCAAAAGACATTTACAGAGGTCTAACTATAGACATTCATATCGTTAATATATTATATTTATATATAATGACAGGGAAATAGATATATGTACATATATTTATATGTTAAATATTAAGACAACAGACAGACATTGGGCCTCAACTTTGTTCTAATAACCCAGCATTCTCTGAACTTCATCTTCCTGATATGATCACTGAACAGAAAATAGATGCAAAAGCAAATGTGGTGAAGAAAACTGATGGTGTCTAACTATCAGAAGATATAGCTTCTGAAATCTTAAAGACTTGAAGATAAACAAGTGGCTGAGAAGCAACAAAGCCCACATGGAAGAAGCATACCAACCTGTGTGATCACAAGGTGTCGATGGAATCAGGTATCAGGCATCAAAAACCCAGAGGCAAAAATCATATCATTGTGAATGAGGAGGCATGCAGAGTAGAAACCCAAGGCCCATCTGTAGACAATTGGACATTCCCTTATAGAGGGGTCACAAGGAAGAGACAAGCCAGTCGGTGTGCAATATTGTACCGATGAACACCAATTTCCTCTAGTCCTGTAATGTGTCCTCTCCACCCATCCCCCTCACTGTCATGACCCCAATTCTACCTTACAAATCCAGCTAGACCAGAGCATGTCCACTGGTACAGAGAAGAGCTCATAACACAAGGAATCCAGTACAAATAAACCCCTTGGGACCTATAATGAGAGTAGTGAAAAGAGGAGGGAAGGAGAATTAGGGGAAGGGGGGACAGACCACAATGATCTCTATCTAACCCCCTCCGAGGGGGTGGGCACCAGAAAAACGAATGAAAATGGGAGACAGTGTTCAGTGTAAGATATATAAAAATCATAATAACTTATAAATTGTCAAGGGTTCATGAGGGATGAGGGGAGGAGAGGGAAAAATGAACAGATAACCAAAGGCTCATGTAGAAAGAAAATATTTTGAAAATGATGATGGCAACATATGTACAAATGTTCTTGACACAATGAATGGATGTATGGATTATCATAAGAGCTGTATAAGCCCCCAATAAAATTATTTAAATAAATAAATAAGATTTACCTTGTAATGTGGTTTTTGCAAGGATTAATTGAAATTATTTGTGAAGCACCTAGTACAGGACCTGGCATAAAGAAAACACTTTTTAAAAAGTGGTAGCTCTCTTATGCAAACTAGACAAAAATGTATATCTACATAAAAACCTGCACAGAAATATTTATAGCTACTCATAACTATCCATAATTGCCCAAACCTATGAGCAACCAAGATATCTTCCAACGTGTAAATGGATAAACTGGAGTATAGCAATACAGTTCAATGATAAAAATAAACAAGCTAGCAAGCCACAAAATGACACGGTTTGCATACTGTAAATGAAAGACACCAGTCTAAAAAAGTCACATACTAAATGATTCTAAACATGTCATTCTGAAAAAGCCAAAACTATAAAGACACTGAAAGATTCAGAGGTCCATGGGAAGGTGAAAAAAATGCATAGAAGAGACACAGGACATTTTTAGGGTAGCAAAACTATTTTGTATGTACTCCAATTTTGGATTAAAAACAACAACCTCACTGTGTCGAGTTAATTCTGACGCACGGGAATGCTACAGAACAGAGCAGAATGGCTCCCTTGCGTTTCCAAAGCTGGAAATTGTTCTGGTAGGAAGCAGTTTCCTCTTTCTCCCACAGAGTGGCTGAGAGGTTCAAACTGCTGCTCTTGTACTTAACAGCCCAACACACACACTAGGCTACACCACCTGACACTGCTAGAGCCCCGAGAAGTATAGAATACAAAGAGTGAGCCCTACCTTAAAGGATGGGTTTCAAGCTTATCGATTGTAATAAATGGATACATGAATGCAAGATACTAATATTTTCATAAAACTGTATAGAGGGAGTTATGTAGGAATTCTTTACACTTTCTGCACAGTGTTTCTGTAAACAAAAACTGCTCTAAAATGTAAAGCCCACTTTAAATGGTAGCTATTGTTAGTGATATTATCCCTGATTCTGCTGTCTTCAGTGAACTAGATAGAAGAAACACAGTACTCAGGCATCTGGATAGCTGGTGGCTATTTTAAATAGAATCATAAAGGCTTCAGTTATCTGTAAAATAGGGTAATAGTTGTGTTAGTCTGGGTCCTTCAGAGTAACAAATCCATGGAAACTCATACTTTTAAAAAGCGCTTTATATAAAGGGTAAGTACACATCAAGAAAACATCCCAACCCACTTTTGCCCAAGCCCACAAGTCCAACATTAACCTGTATGTCCGATACCAATCCACAAAGTCCTCCTTGATCTCACAAGCACACACAAAGATGCTGACTGCAGGAGGAAAGTCAAATCAGTGAACATGTGAGCAGGGGTCTGGCAGGGGTCTCTACATGACTGCTTCAGCACCCAGGACTGCATCAGGGTAGGTCCATGTGGTTTCTCTGCAGGGCTGCCTTGCACAAAGTGAGCCTTGCCAGCTGAAGCAGGGAACTGGCTAAAACAGCTGCACCCTGGTCCGACCATCACAAGCAAGAGACCCAAGAAATACAAAGGCAAGTATTTATCTTACTGAGCCATTTATCCCTCCATCCTTTTATTGATCCCACTTGTGCTTAACTTCCAGGTTGATACAATAAATATTAACTACTTCAATCCACCCCTTGCCAACTCGGCACCTGAACACAATTCTTTAACCTAACAATTCTAGTTGCAGGGGTCCTCAAACTATAGCCAGCAGGCCACATGTGCCCTGTCATGGACATTTATCCAGCTCACAGGGTGTTTTTGCCGCATCTGCCTTCCTGCTTAGCAGCTGCCTCATCATGGGCCTGCAGGGAATTTGTTCATTGTTTTTGTTTTGTTAACTATAGTCTGGCCCTCCAACGGTCTGAGGGACAGTGAAATGGCCCCTTGTTTAAAAAATTTGAGGATCCCTGCTTAAGTAACACCTACACCTTTATCCTATGAATATACAGTATTCCCCCACCTATGAAAGTTTGTAAGCAAACCACATCATGCCATTATCCCCCCCCCCCCCACAATTTGGAGTATCCAATTTCTATACTGCCCATAACAACCCAGTGCTTTGAGGAGACAATCCAATTGGAACTTTGTGAAGTCCGCATCCACAAGCAAAGTCAAATCAAGACAGGCCATCCATAAAGTCAGCAACAACATGCACAGGTTCACAAGCTCAAAAGTCTCTTGTTCTGGTCAGTGCAATGTGAGCTGCCTCACTCATGCCCAAGGGTTTCCATTGGTCACCTTGCCTTTAGACCATGGGCTCTCACCAAAACACAACAAGGCTAGCTTCCTTGTGCTAGGTCATGAACTTCAGAGCAGTCAATTCACTCTCATCTTCTCCCCGCTCCCTTTTTTTGACTGTAAACTAAGCTCACAGGTGTCAGTGGCCAAACTCAACCCATCTCTTTATTGCTGCATTTCTCCCACTTCTACTCAACAAACAAACCCACGTGGTCACCTAACAGCCATCTCAGTCTGCACACAGGCTCCCTCTAACATTCAGTCCGAGAGAGGATTTTTCTTCATGGTTCCAGATTTTTTTCCAACTTCTGACAAAAATCTTTAGATGGGTTTAGGCCACACCTGCAAAGAAAGCTTTGAAAAGAGAACAGCCATGTGGAGACCCCTACCAGTGCTAAGATGCTTATAAATTCACTGATTTGACATTCCTCCTGCGGTCGGCATCAACGCATGGGTTTTGAGAGATGGAGGAGGACTTTGTGGATTGATGTTGGACATACAGGTTAATGTTGGACTTGTGGGCTTGGATAGCAGTAGGTTCAGATGTTTTCTTGATGTACACTTACCTTTTATATAAAACTCTTAAAATGTGAGTTTCCTGATGGTGCTCAGCTATCAAAAGATGCAACATCTGGGGTCTTAAAGGCTTGAGTATAAACAAGCACCCATCTAGCTTGGGAGTAACAAGACCCACTATAAAAGAAGCTCACTTGCCTGTGCGATCTTGAGGTGCTGAAAAAATCAGGTATCAGGCATCAAAGAACAAAAATCAAAATCAATGGACTAATTGACTCCGGATATGATCGCTGAAGACAAATGGATACAGAGGCAAACAGAGTAGAAGAAACAGATGGTGCCCAGCTACTAAATGATTAAATGTCTGGAGTCTCAAAGACTTGAATATAAATGAGTTGTCGTTCAGTGCAGAAACAGCAAAGCCCACATGGAAGAAGCACAACAGCCTGTGTGATCAAGAGGGACCGATGGGAGCAGGTATCAAGCATAAAGAACAAGAATCACATCACTATGAATGAGGGGGAGAGCAAGGTGGGGATATACGGCCCACTGGTTGGTAATTGGTCACCCCTTTACAGGAGAGTCACGGGGAGGAGACAGACCAGTCAAGGTGCAGCCAGGCAATGATGATGCATAAAACTTTCCTCTAGTTCCTTAAACCTCTCCACCCCACCCCAACTATCATGGTCCCAACTCTACCTTACAAATGTAGATAGACTGGGGAAGGTACACTGGTAGAAAGGAGAGCTGGAGATATGGAGAAACCAAGATGGATGAACCCTGTAAGGCCAGTGGTGAGATTGGAGCTGCTGGATGGGTGGAGAGAAGGTCAGGTAGAGAGATGGAACCAACTGTAAGGATATACACATAGGCTCCTATTTGAAGGACGGGCATCAGAAGAGTGGGTTGGGGGAGAGGTCAGGCAGTATAAGATATGACAGAACAGTAATAATGTATAAAGCATTGAGGGTTGGTGGGAAGGGGAGAGCAAGGGAAGAGGGGATAGAATGGGAAGCTGATATCAAGGGCTCAAGGGAAACGGCGGATGTTTGGAGAACGGTAACAGCAGCAGACATGTGAAGGTGCTTGGCAAAGTATATTTATGTATGTATTGTGAAAAACGATGTACAAGCCCACAATAAAATGAATTTTAATTAAAAAAATCCAAGCAGGCTGAGCCCCGGTGGCGTAGTGGTTGTGCGCGGGACTGCGGCCCACTGGGATGGAGGTTCAATTCCAGCTCCACCGAGCAAAGGCTGGGCCTCCTACTCCCACCACAAGAGGGCAGTGATGCCCAAAAAACAAAAACAAAAACAAACAAGCAAACAATTTTTAAATAAATAAAAAAGTCAAAAGAATGTGAGTTTCCATGGATTTGTTTCTCTAATGTACCCAAACTAACACAATGGTAAATATCACATGCTTCTCCCTGAAGTTATAATGAAGATGAATAACATAATACATATCAGATACAGATGCATATAAAACATGACCTCGTGACTGGAACTCACCGACATGTGTCCTTATTGTGCTAACATATGTTGAAAGTATCATTGATCGAGTTTAAGTGCGTAGCCTGGTATATCTCATACCCTTGGATTTCGTGGAGCAAGGCACAGGAGCAGAAAATGCATAGCCTGCATGACCTGACAGCCATGACCCCAGTTTGTGAAGGACCGTTAGAACTTCTCTTTCCACCTTGAGCGGGGGGTGAATTTTAAGGGCTCAGAAGGTCAGTCATCTAGTGAGATGAACTCAAACTATGAGATTGCAGCTTTTTATAATGTCCATACTTTACCAACTTCAGGAAGTGGCCAATCATACTGAACAGACAAATGAACCTAGCACAGTGGAGATCCCAGAGGTTGGGTCCCCTTGGACCCATGAGGTCAGTTCACCAAGAAAAGAAAGGCACTTTGCAAAATGTTGCTCAAGACGCAGAATCCCAACCATGATTGCAATCTTTGAGCGCCCCAAGCAGACAGAGAGTCATGGGTTAAAAATATGCGGTCAGTGGCTGCTGAGACTGTTTGTTCTCAAATTTTATTTATTTATTATGCAATTATTTACCTTATATAAGCAGAGTTAAGCAGTTTGTCAGTGTCGGGGGCCCAAGTTCTCCCTGGTGTGCTCCACATTTTTTCTAGGCTCTTGCTAACATCTCTAAAATTCAAAATGGCACACCACGATGTCCTTACTTCCTGCCAGGGCATGACTCCAAATTATACATGTAACATCTATTCATATCCCATTAGCCAAAATTTAGCTTTATGGGTAACCAACTATAAGGGAAGCTGGGAAAAGTTGCCTTTTTCTCGGTAGCAATAGAGTTCTATTATTAGAGGAACTAATTGAAAAATAAATCTTAAGAAACAACTAGCAGGCCCTACCAAAAAAAATTTTAAGAAAATTAAGATTAATAGGACACATGCCTTGGAATCTGAGAGCCTAAGTTTGAGTCATGAAATAATACTAACATATCAATAATACTAACAGCTATCAATTAACTAGTTGACCTTGACAAAGTTGATCACTTCACTAAGCTACAGATTCCTTAAAATATAGTACCTAGTTCATATTGTTATCAAAAATATTTAAATGCTAATACAAGTAAATTTGTCAGCATAGCCTTTGTACCTATTAAGTGCTCAATAATATAAACAATTTTATCATTAATACAGAAGATCAATTCTTTAATCTGGCATTCTTACAGAAAGGACAGTAAATACCATGAATGCAAAGACTATATCCTCAATTTTTTTCTTAAGTAAGCATGCTTTGCATGCAAAGAGTAAGGAAGAAAATGTTTTTGACCAAGGAAACACACTGAGGTAAATCATATTATTTGTTCAAAATATGTGCCACTCTTTATATTAGGTCTGCCTTAAAGTTCCCCTACTGATACTACTACCTATGGGAAGAGAATTATTTCCCAGCCTGCTAGCTTTGACCAATGGAACACTCTTGAATGGGGATTACTCCTCATCTGAGCAGAAGCTTTGAGAGCTTTGTGGGATCCACCATCACTCTTTTCTCTTGTGGGAATGACATTCCCCAGATAGCAGCTATTTCCTCAGTCTGGGCCGCAGAGTAAAGAAAAATGCATCAATTTTACCTTTGTTGGTATAAACCAAGGTGATTTTTAAAGTTTCATTACTGTGCTGTGAACTAGAAAAATCCAACTAATGCTGAAATTCTTGGTTTAAAAAGAAAATTATAAAATATAGCAGAATACCTAATGTAAACAATGATTTTTTTCAACTGAATATTTCCAGGTTGCTGTTCTTACTTGTCTTTACTGACAACAGTTAGACCCAGAAATTAATCATTCAGAGGAAGCAATGAAGCTTACAACCTATTTCTTTTCTTCCTATTTTTCCTACTAACTAGCCCAAGTAACTGATAGGAAAGTTGTTTGCTGAAAAAGGTTCTGTCACCATTTTCATTTTCTCCCATTAGGGTCTCATTCTAGAAGACAATTCTTCCATTGAGTCTGCAAGAACACAATTCCACCAAGAGGAACTAGTAGGGAGTTTTGTCTGTTTTTGGGATCACAGAGCCTACAGGACTTCAATTGACAGTCTGCAGTTGCCATCTACTTTACCATTCACAGAACGTAAACAAAGAGAGAGGATGGAGGACATGAAAGAGAATGACACCAAAAAGGCTGAGTGCCAAAAGGGAAAAATAGAAGCCAGTAAAGCCCCTTTTGGGCTAAGTATGTTGTGAATTTGGGTTTCTGTCCAAAGCTTCAGAATCTGTCCCAACTAAACCATAGCAGCCCAAGTAATGTGATTGCAAGAGGTAGGAAGGCAACTTATTTTTCTTTTACATCCACTCCACATAAGTTTCTTGAGCTTGTCAGGCAGCAGGCTATTAAGCTTCTTTCATATTCACTAGAATGACAAGGAACATTTAAAATTTATCAGGAGAAATGTTATTACCAAATTATCCAGACACCTGAGCTACTGATCAGAACACTCATCCTGCAAACCTAAGATCGCAAGCAGGCTGACTGCTGTGTTCGCTCTGTGCCATGTTTAGCTTTCTCTTCATTAAATGACATTTCAGAAATCCAGAGACTCCATGCACCAATCCAGATATCTAGTTTTCTTTGAAAAATAACATCTAGTAGAAATGTGTAGCAGGGGAACAGGGCACCAACCCACCCAAGAGGAGGGTAGTATTTATATCTTCACAGGAAAAGAGGGACCACACTTCAACATGGAGTTCCTGGATGTGAATACAACATGTTGGCATGGAGCGGGAAGGCAGTGGATGGGTCAGAGGGCCCAGCCCCAGGAGGACATCTGCCCCTCGTCCCAGAAGAATTTACTTTAAAGGACAGCATTGAAGCAGCAGCATGGGGAGAGGGACATGTCTAATCAGAGGACATGGGGCAAATGAAGGAGGAGGAAGAGAGAGTGGAGCACATGCTGGCCCACCAATCCTGGAGGATGATCTCCCACTCAGAACAGTCGATGCACAGAATGGACCATATGGCCAGTCCCACTATAACACAGAACATCCCTCGCTGACCCAAGGCTGTAATGGGGACAACACTGAAGATGCAAGGTCAGGATTGGCCCAATCTGATCCCACCACACTGAAGCAAAACACTAGAGGCATGTGGAAGAGCAGCAGGGGGAGCAGAGCAGGGAAGTCCTGAGGGAGTGCTAAGGATAGACTTTGGGACCAGGGTATGGCACCCCATCAGACTCCACTGGAGAATACTCCTAGAGGTCAATAATCAAACTATGAACTGTTTACAGACTTTTTCATTTTTATTTATATATTTTTGTCATTGGTTTTTTAGATGTCATCATTTTGTCACTTTGTTTTGCTGTTGTTTTTTGTGCATATTATTATCTCTGCAGGTCTATCTAGATAGAATAAGCTGCATGAACAGTTGGACGAGAAAACGACGGGACCAATGGTTCTGGGCAGACATGGGAAATGGTGAAGTAGGTGAAAGGAAGTGGTGTTGACCAACCCAGGGACAAGTGAACAACAAGTGATCCAAAATCAGTGGCAAGAAGGGTGTGAGAGGCCTGGTAGGGACTGATCAAGGGCAATGTAACCAAAAGAAATTACTGAAACCCATATGAAAGATGAGCATGATACTGGGACAAGAGGAAAGTAAAAGGAAATAGAGGAGAGATCTAAGAGACAAAGGGCATTTATACAGGTCTAACTACAGACATGCACCTATTTATATATATTTATATGTGATGATGGGAAAATAGATTTATGTATGTATATTTATAGGTCTAGTATTAAGGTAGCATTTAGACATTGGGCCTCCACTCAAGTACTTCCTCAATGTAAGAACACTTTGTTCTATTAAATTGGTATTCCATGATGCTCACCTTCCTGACAAGATTACTGAAGACAAATGCGTGCGTAAGCAAACATGGTGAAGAAAAATGATGGTGCCTGGCTATAAAAGATACAGTGTCTGGAGTGGCATCGAGTTGAGAAGCAAAAAAGCCCACATGGAAGAAACTCACCAGCCTGTGTGATCATGAGGTGTCAAAGGAATCAAGTATCAGTCATCAAAGAACAAAAATCATATCATTTTAAATGAGGAGGAGTGCAGATTGGGGACCCAAAACCCATTGGTAGACAACTGGACATCCCCTTACAGAAGGGCTATTGGGAGGAGACAATCCAGTCAGGGTGTAGTGTAGCAACGATAAAACACACAACTTTCCTCTAGTTCTTAAATTCTTCCTCTCCCACTAAAATGATCCCAATTTCACCTTACAAATCCAGCTACATCAGAGAATATACACTGGTATAGATAGGAGCCGAAAACACCAGGAATCCAGAACAGATGATCCTTTCAGGACTCATGGTGAGAGCGGTAATACTGTAGGAGGGAGGAAAGGTAGAATAGAAAAGGAGAACATATTATAAGGATCTACATATAGCCTCCTTCCTGAGGTATGGGCAACAGTAAAGTAAATGAAGGGAGACATCGGACAGTGTAAGATATGACAAAATAATAATCATTTATAAATTATCAAGGGTTCATGAGGGAGGGGGAGCAGGAGGAAGGGAAAAACAAGGAGCTCATGTCAAGGACTTAGGTAGAAAGCAAACATTTTGAGGATGAGGGCAACAAATGTACAAGTGTGCTTGACATACAATGGATATATGTATAGATTGTGATAAGAGTTGTACAAGCCCCCCATAAAATGAAAAAGAAAAATAACATCTAGAAGATACTAGGTCTAATTTTTACATACAGAGTCCTTGGTGGCACAATGATTAAACATTTGACTGCTGACCCAAAGGTCAGAGGTTTGAACTCACTATTTGTGTCACAGGAGAAAAAATACAGTAATCGACTTCTTTCAAGATTTACAGCCAAATTTGTGAGGAGATTCTACTCAGTTCTACAGGATTTCTATCGGTCAAAATTCAACTCATTGCCAATGGATGTGGTTTTGTTTGTGGTATTCCAACATGGAAATAATCAACTAGAACAAACATTTAGCTGTTCCTTCTAAATAAGATATCTTCCTCCTACTTTTTCAGTTTCTACCAATTCTATTATATGGCCCTGGCTTCACTTAAATGGAATTCCTAAATGCCTTGGGTTCTATAGGCTTATTAGTTTATTATCCTGTATGTTGTCTCTCCCCCTCTCTCTCTCTTTCTCTCTTCCTCTTTTCCTGTCTTTATCTCTTTCTCATCATTCCACCACCTTAACTCTCTGACCAACAGTCATTTAGGAGAGTTTAGAAAGAGATCCCCCCAGCCCTAGAGTGTCTAGATCTCAGGCAGAGACAGCGAAAGAGAGGAATTGAAGAAGACCATTTGCCTGCATCCTGTTCTACTCCGAGTAAAACTCTTATCAAATCTGAATCTTTCCATTTGTGTTAGATTAGATTTTGAGTCCACTCACATCCTATGGCCAAATTCTTTTAAAATGGTTTTTGTTTTGTTTTAAAGCGTGTGTTATAAGATTGTCCATGATCTGGTCCTTGCCTAGCCCTCCCATTTATTATCCAAAATCCTTCTTTGTCTCTTACTCAAGGCCTGTGATCTTGTCCCAGTCTGATTTTCACACAATCCTTCAAACTATGTCAATGCCTATGTTGTTGAAATGCTTCAATCTTCAGCTGGTCTGCAGACTAGCTCCTCCTTCATTTAAGGACTCAGTGCTAATAGTATCTCTCTGTAACTTCCTTCAAGACAATGCTGTCTGCCTGCCTTTTAAAAATACATATTTATTGAGCTCTTTCTGTGCCACAGGCTCTCAAGACAAACATATTTTATAAATTACTCTTCAAGTCTTCACAACCACCATAAGATAAGCACTGATGTGATTAATAGTCTCCATTTACTGATCCCAATTAAGGTCAAGCTCCCACAGCTAACAAATGGCAGATCTATTGACTAGTGTGTGCACCTCTTCATGTGTGTTACCAATATAAATGAGCATGCTCAAATTAATGCAGCTATCGCTCACTCTTGGAAAGATATTTCCACATATGTCTTTGCCAAAGACTCTTTCTAAGTCTCATGGGTGTAGAGTGTTTATCAAAATACACCAATCTTTATAACAAAGACCATCTTGTTTCTTTGAGAACTGTATCTAGACCATGGTTGGTGGTCAACCAACATAATTTCTTTCCTTCCTTACTTCTCTGCTCATAAGACCACCTTTGTTGTTTATCTACTGACATGAGTTGCATGGGGATACAGCACTGTCTGAAGGCCACACACTGCTTCTGACTTTGTAACCTTCCCCCTGTCACTGCATCTCTCTTTTGTCTGTTTCTTATTAGTAAAATGAGGGTAGCATTTTCTGTCCCTGATGCTGGTCTCAATGAACCAAGATGATCTGTTCCATTTGGAAACCTCAGAGCTGGATGACACTGTGTAGAAAAGAAACAAAACACAAAATGAAAGTCAAATAATGAATACCTCAAACACCAAGGCACTAATGGAGAGTCAGTGACATTTCCATCACTGACAACTCCTTTTCCTCTTCCCAGCTTTTTTTGCCCTACACCCTCTCACAGAGATGCCCTCCACAGCCTGACCTCCTTGACTTTCTTTGTGCCTTTTCTTCTCCACCCTGAGCCTATAACTCCTCCATATGGAAAGAAAATCTAAGCTGAGGGATGACTGGTAGGCAAGAAACAGAGTTAGCATCAAGCCCAAAGAGTATGATTAAAAAAAATAATGATTTAATTAGCACTTTTTCTAGGCCAGGGTTATGCAATGGACTTTATATATACTGCCTTGTATAATGCTAACACTGCAATGAAGATACTACTATCCATTTCTTGAAAAGGATCAACAATTTTTAGGGCCACATGTCTAATTCTAATACAGGTTTGGGATTGAGATCCAACCTAAATGATCCTAAAGGTCACTGATTTATCCTTTAAAATTGTCGTGAGTGGAATTGTACCCATCAAAAAGACACAGTGAAGATTTACTACCCAATACCTATGACTATGGCCTTTTCTGTGGGAACAGGATGACTAAAGATGTATGCTGGAGTTCACTATTGGGACCGTAATTGAGGGTCTTTCAACTTGTGTATGGGGGAAAGATGAGGCTTTCTATTCCTGTAGAGAGTTACAGTGTTAGAAATCCACACAGAGTTACAGTGTTAGAAATCCACACAGAGTTACAGTGTTAGAAATCCTATCCGGCAGGGTTGCTAAGAGTCTGAATGGACCTAGGGGCAGTGAGTTTGTTTTTGTGTGTTTGTTTTCTAACTGGGGAGAACGCATTTTCCAGCTCTATATTGGACAAGCTTCTATTTTGATCCATAGGTTTTACATTAACTTGTTTTTGGAAGTAGATTGCAAAGTTTTTCTTCCCAGTCTTTCTTGATGCAGATTCTGCTTATCCCTAAGGGGTGACCTTGCCGGTATTTAACATACAAATGGCTTATATTTCAGGATCACAAAAGCCACAACAGCACAACACACTAGCAAAGGAGTGGCCAAGATTATACAAGTAGTAAAACAATCAATATTTTTTAAATTGGGCAATCTAATACCAGAATCTAATAAACCTGAATACCACACTATAGCTTCCAGTGCACACAATGGCTCGCACTCTGTACTAGCTCCCCACTAAGCTCTTGGAAGCACAGTATTAGTGTTAGATGAGCCTGAAAGCATCTTCAGTTCTTTAGCAAGTTCCCCACTAGACTAGAGCAGAGAAGCACAAAGTCAAGCTCTCAGTGTAAAGACATCACCAATCTCCATCACATGCCATCTTCCAAGCCCCTTAATGGGGTGGGGAGAAGTGCCTTCTATTCCATAGGTTATCTTTTGTAGCAAACACTTGATACCTCCAGCATCTATATCCCTTAGGATCCCTCTTCTCAGCTAACACCCCAACTTCTGTCGAGCTTTGCAGTCATGCTAGTGACACACCTTTTAGAGGCTCGTGCTTAACGAAGAGAACAAGCTAGGCTCGGGAGTATAAAATGCTGTCATTCTTGCCTCAAGGCAGAACAAATGCTGTGGAGAAGAGCTCTGCAAGGTTCAGCCTGAACCAGGAACTTTACCAAAAATAGTAGCCTTGTTCTTTGCATCCATTCCCCTTTCTCCTGGGAGACTTCCTTAATAAATTACTTGCTCATGAATCTTCAGCTCAGAGAGGCCACGACATAAAAGAGAATTTTGCTTTATGTTGTCTTAATGAATTTCTAGGCCTTGGTAAGAGTTATGGGAGTTGGTGGCCATCTCATAGCAAGTATTACAAAGATATGCTTGGCAACGTCCTTTAGAGAGGGTCTGAGCATTTATCAACCAATGTTCCCAGAGAACACTCCAGAGAGACCAGGACATTTTCCATTTAACATCCTTTGTGTGATTTTTTCTCTCTGTCCTCAGTATTGTCCAGACTTTCTGATAAGAGCAAAAACGCTTCTTTCCTTCCTTTTACACTTGCTTTACAACAGAGCTTTCTCCACAGCTCTGACATATTCACTGGGGCTCTTCCACCTCAGCTGCCACAGAGATGAGTCTGGCTTCATTTGGAGAACTGACAGGCAGGAAAATGTTTATAAAACAAAAACCAAAACCAAGACACCTGGCTGCCACCTGGGAGTCTGACAGCAACATTGGAAGGCTTTTTGCTCCACTAACTCCAGCCAACATCACTCAGACTATGAGTAGGCCCATGACTTCACTCCATTCCCCTCTCAGGGTCATTTCCCAGAAGCTCGCAAATGCCATCTCTGATGGGCTAGTCCTTTCCTCAGAGGTAAGGTGAGATCCCTCTGCCTTCCAATAATGCCACACACTAGGATGGATGGTAAGCCTGCTAAGGGTAGGAGGTGACCTTCCCCACAAGTCCCTGTATTCCAGATCTATATCACAGAGGGAGGAAACGAATATTTCAGCGGGTTTGCAATCAAACTGTAGCACCTTAGCTGGAAAGTTATGATCTCTGGAATGAAGAGAGGCATGGAGGGATTCAAATATCTTGTGGCAGCCCTATATAAATCCCCTCAGACTCTTAAGGACTGAGGTTCTAGAACCTTCTCTCTCCATGGCAGTGACATCAGTCCCCATAAGAGTCCCATGGAGGGGCACTGAGAGAAAAATCTATAGTCAAGTCTTGCAGTGAAGTTGAGTGCATGTTTGGAGTCGCATAGATCTGAAATGAAAACACTTTCCGGGAGTCTGTACCTCAGATAAGTTATATAACCTCCCAAGCCTTGATTTCCTCTTTGATAAAATGTAACTTCTATCTTGGAACATGGTTTTAAAGAAAAGCAGGAAAGCCAGTTTGTGTGGCGTCCACTCCCACTATGTGTCAGAGATGCTGCACAGGGTTGCCAATCCCTGATGTTCAGAATTAAATGGCCTGGCCTTTCTCTGCAAGTGCCTCTAGCTGGTCTCAAATCTCCAGTCTTTTGGAGAATAGCCATATGGTTCACATTCAGCATCTACTTTTTGGAAATGTACAGATGTGTTCATAAAAAAATCACGTCTTGCATATTCTCGGTGTCTTTGAGCTCCAGCTCTTATTTTTCCTTTCTCCTTTTCTTGATTCCTACTGCCCTTCTCCTTGCCCACTTCTATCAGATCATTCCTCTCCAGGATTATATACATAATCAAATACAAACATATTCTCTCACATACATATGCTGTTTTATGCATGGAAATTACTTTACACCAAAGCAATAGTGTAGCTTCCACTTATTCTGCTCAGAGGCTAGGCAATATTCCATGAGGTGAATGTACAGTGATTTATGGAACGAGCCGCTAAATAACGGGCATTCACTTGGTTTCTAGTTTGTCACCACTTCAAGTGTTATTGTATTGTAATAAATAAACTTACACATATATTTATGTAATATATTTATGTAATGGCTATGCTATGTGTATAAATTAGATTTTCAAGAGTGGCTCAAATGCTCAATGTATTTTTAATTTAATAGATGTTTCTACAAAGGTGCTCCAAAAGGGTCATAACAACTTACATTTGCACTGAAATGCATGGGAATACTCATTTATTCCATCCTAACCAGTAATAATATGATTGGTCTCTTCTAAATTTTTCTTATTTAAACAATGGGAAGTGAGAGCTCTCATTGTTATATAAATGTGCATTTTACCAATTGCTATTGAATTTGATTTTATGTTTATGTGTTTCTTAAGCAGTGGACTTGTTAATTCTGTGTACTGTATATTTATGCCATTTACCCATTTTCCATGAGACTGAAAGTTTTTTGTCCCAGTACTGTCCATTTTTAAGAGTTCTGGCTATGCAAATATTAGAATATTAATCTCCTGCTTTTCACCATTACAATTATTTTTTAAAAGCTATCACTTGTCCATTAACTTTCATTATGCTATTTTTATAGCTATCAATATAGTTTAAGAGCTTGACAAGATTTCACCCATTCTACAGTACACTATATTACTTGTATATAAAAAGTACATGGAGTAGCACACATGTGCACATATGCATACAGGAAACTAACTTATAAGAGAGATGTGCTGTCTGCAAAAACCATATAGTGCTCCTGTTGTTTGTGTAAAAATACGGTACATGCAACCTCTAAAATACCAGATCAAATGCCAGCATTTTATTTTTGTGTGTATAAGCATTTTAAGATTTTACATTTGTGAATGAATGTTTTTCTTTTTTTTCCATTTAGCTGGTTTTTGATAAAATAGTATATAGCGTTTGTATGTTCTCTATTTGTATGTTCATCCAAATAGTTGCCAAATTCCTTTACCAGTTCCAACAGTTTTTAACAGAATCTCTTGGGTTATCTAGGTATATAAGCATGTAACCAGAAAATAATATCATATCTAATAATTCTCATCTTTTTATTTTCCACTATTTTTACAAGCTATTTGTTAATTTGGGGGGGGGGCATCACTGCCTTCTGTCATGGGAGCTATCCAGGCTTGCTCCCAGAGAGCTGCTGCTGGATTTGAACCACCAAGCCAATGGGCCGCAATCCCACACTCAACCACTATGCCACTGGGGCTCAACCCTATTTGATACTTTAATTCATCACATCTTGCATTGAAATTTTTCAACATTCCAAGAAGATAAGCAATATTAAAAGATATAACTATTTCTATTTTTACAGACCTTAGGAAATAGCTGCTTATCAAATCCTAAATCCATTAATAGAAAGATATATACAATGGATATTTTATAAACTTAGACACATATAATATGAATGCTTATATGACCAGGAATTAACTAATATTCATTCTTAAGAGTTAATTAGGCTAAAATGTTTTAAGTAGAAATATCAAGTACCATGCTTTATTTTGAAGGGAAAAAAACCCTCATAATTATGATAGTAAAGTAAAAGATTATCAAAAAAGAGAAAGATCCTCCATAAGATGGATTGGCACAGTAAATGCAGCAATGGGCTCAAATAGGACAAGCACCATGAGGATGGGGCAGGACCAGACATTGCTTCCATCTGTTGTAGCCAGGATTGGCTGCTATGGGATGGAAATGACCTGAAGGCACCCAACAGCAGTGTTAGGAAGGTATTGACTTCTGTCTCTCCTTTTCACATCACACACACACACACCTGTGTTCTTCCCTAATCAGTGCTTTCAAAACCCTATCAGCCCTTTCAGTTTGTAGAGCCTGAGCCTCCTGGGTTCAACAAAGATACAGGATTTGGACCATCTTCTCTTCTCATGGTAGGCTCCATGGCTCTATCCTTTCAGCCTTACAACTTTTCCCCTCTGTTCCTCATTTATTTGCATCTTATTCAGCCATTGGAGAGAAATATCTTCCATTTTCTCTTCCAGGCCCATAACTTCCATCTTTGAGTGATCATCTTTGCCTTAATTCAGCTAAGGATTTGGGGAGTGTACTTGAATTCAAGATGTACTTGAATCTCTTTAAGTGCAGTTATTATTTTTATATTCAAATTGTCATCTGTCTCTATAACGGCTTTAAATCATTGGGATATGGTCTGTTAGTGCTGCTGGAGCTTTCCATCTCTGGCTTCGATATGTTGGTGTGATTGTTGCATTGGTTGACTTCTTGGGAACTGTGTGATGTCAGGAGGTCCTAATAGGTAGGAGTCCACAAATGAAAGGAGAGGAAATGGTTCTCACTATGGCATGGCATGCCATGGCATCTCAGGAGTCTTACACACAGAGAGGCCCATTGAACTTCTTCCCAGAGTCCACAGATTTCTTGGGGCCAAGCTAGCCTGGATCCTTCATCAACAAACTGGTATTATTTATGAAGAAGAAATATAATTATGCATATAGAGTGCTTTCCCCAGTATATGGCATGTGATAGTTGTCATAGAAATGCCAGTGAATTTCCCAAAAATGAATTTTTTTCACCAGTTTTCTCCCCTTTTAGTATTTCGGCAAAAACTGTTCTAAGTCCCCTTTCCTTATTCTTAAACATACTCTTACTCAATCCATCACCTTGAAGTATCTAGGTTAGCGGTCAATGGTTTAGGTGTCTTGCAATCTCAATGCCTTTCCTAAGGTTAGCAACCATGCCTTGGAAATTATGAAAACGACATGTCAATGGGAGGATTCTGCAAATTGTCCCTGACCTCGAGCTTACAGTTAGAGGCCAAATTGAACAAGAATGTTCAAAATCCACTCTGACAACAAAGCTGACGGCATTAAGTGCATAACTATCCTTTTAAAGGTTATCATGTAATTGAATCTCTAATGTTTCTTGAATGTAGATTAATTCACTCCCCCAAAATCTCCATGGGGGGGGGAGCAATATCTCCAGAGCTCTGTAGGAAAAGTCAAAAGAAGTTTTAATTGTAACAAATTACATGAAAGGATTTTGCCTTATGAAAGAGGAAAAATAAATGGCAATCCTTTTTTGGGATAATTAAACTGAAGGATAGCAAAGATCTTTTAATATGGACCCTAAACCCATGCTATAAAGTAGTTTTTTTAAAAAAATTCATCACTGTACAAGAGAGTGCCCACTCCCAAAAATAGAAAAAATTCTCTACCCAGTGGAGTTTTTGTCATATGCATTTTCCCTACTGGACAAGGATCGAGCAACTTGCTCTGAGTTAGTGCACGCAGTGGTGTCTCCTGGAAAGGTCCTCTCTGGTCACAGTGAATTTTTTCATGAAAGCAGTGTTGCTAGAACATCTTTTTTTTGTGATACTTGATTTAAGAGGAAAACGTGCAGCTGTAAATCCTTGTTTCCTTCTCAGGAAAAATGCCACAGAGCATGTACACTGCTACATGAAATCCAGGACAGATAAGGCCCCTCAAGGCCAAGGAGAGTAGCAATGTCAGGAGGGTAAAGGGAAGGTGGGGGAAAAAGGGGGGAACTGATTACAATGATCTACATTTAACCCCCTACCAGAGGCGTGGACAACAGAAACGTGTAAAGGGAGACATTGGTCAGTGTGAGACATGAAAAAATAATAATAGTTTATAAATTATCAAAGGTTGGTGGGGGGATGAGCTGACACCAAAGGTTCAAGTCAAAAGAAAAAGTTTTAAAAATGATGATGGCAACAAATGTACAAATGTGCTTGACACAATGGATGGTTGTATGGGTTGTGATAAGAGCTGTAGGAAGCCCCACTAAAATGATTTAGTATATATATTTATCCTTTTGTGACTGACTAATTTCATTCCCTGGTTTATAACATCCTCCTGGCTTATCCACATCTTAAGGTATTTTTCAGAGATTCGTGATTTTTGTTGAATGCTGTTGCTTAGTGTTCCATTCCGTGCATATACCAAAGCCTAGTTAGTCATTCTTCCACCAATGGACATTTAAGCTGTTTCAAATATTTTTGCTATTGTGGATATTGCTGCAATGAACACAAGTATATACATCTCTATTCCTATTATATGGAGTTTATGTCTTTAAGGCATATGCTAAGTAGAGAGATGACTGGGTCATGGGATTTTTCTATTCCCAGTTCCACCGTGGTGGTGCCATTTTGTAGTCCTACCGACTGGGTATGAGGCTTCCACTCTTGCCACACTCTCCCTGTATTACTTGTTTCCTGGGGTTTGTTTTGTTTTAGCTTTGTTATGAATATTGGTGTGAGTTGATATCTCATTATTGTTCTGATACCTGACACTTCTTCATATGTTTGTTGGCTGCCTGAATGTCTCCTTTTGAATTGTCTGTTCATGTCCTCTGTCTGTTTTTTAAAACTGGATCATTCATTTTTTCCTTGTTGAGGTGTTAATGTTTTCATTAATTTTAGAGATTAGTCCCTAAAACAAGGCTCTTGTATTGATTCCCATGGCAAGCATCGACATGAGAAGAGTTATGTCTCTAGGGACTAAGTAGGAGGGAGTTACAAAGAAACAGACAACAAGGACTTAAATAGAGGAGGAATGTGGAAAATGGGTTTTAAAAATGTTATTGATTGTGTGCAGAACCCCACTTCCCTCCTCACCCCCACTGTGTAAACACACACATATATGCGCTGATGCATTTTATTAGATATTGCACAACTAAGGCTTTGTGAGAGGAGCAACAGTGGGGGGACATCATTTCCTGAAGCTACTGACACTGGCATCCTTGAGAAAGCAGTGATAGGGTGATCTATAGCTTGTACTGTCCAGAAAAGGTCTCTGCTTTCCCAGAGGGAGCGTCTGATGTCTGGTTCATAGTTTCCATACTTCATCTATCCTTTCCTTTGTGCCCTCCCTAAGCTGTCACTTGTGATTCTTCAACTGCTGTATGCAAACCTTCAAAAGAGTTTCTCACAGCACAATGAAGACACTACCAGAGGGAAATTATGCAAAAGGAAATTTTTCTCCATTTCCTTCTCTTTAATTTGAATTACTGGGAGTATGGAAGAGGGTGGGGGTGGGGGAATGGGTGGATAGAAAAACAGAAGACTAGCATGGAGGACTTCTAGGAGGTTTCAATTTTAAGATGACTAGCCCACATTCACAGAGAGATGAGAACAAAATAAGTGACACTGGCCCTGAAAAGAAATGTAGGTGTCTCATGTGAATGCATAATTGAGTGTGTAATATAAAAAGTGCTGAGAATGAGGCCATGGTTCAATAAACTACAGTATATGCATACCATGGAATCCTGCTGCTAGGTTGTTGTCAGATGCTGTTGAACTGACTCTGATTCACAGTGACTGTATGTACAGCAGAAGGAAGCACTGCCCTATCTTGCACCAGCCTCGTCATCATCATTAGATGAGTTTTTGAACCCATTGTTGTAGCCGCTGCATCAATTCATCTCCTTGACCATCTCCCTCTAGTTCACTGACCCTCCACTTTACCAAATACAACGTCCCTTATGGAAACTGCTCTCTCCTGATAACATGTCAAAAGTATGCCAGCTAAAAGCCATCCTCCTATCTAATGAGCGATGGAATATTACCCAACAATAAAATGGAGCAAATTATTAATACACACTTCCTTTAAGAAGACTGTGCATTTTGTATATTTTTAAGATGCATGTGATAGGTAGATTTATTGTGCCAACGTGGCCAATGAACAAATGTCGGATTCACTGAAGGGCAGAGAGATAAATGGATTGGCTTTCTTGTCTCTTGCTCTTTGATGATTGGACCAGTGTGCTGCTGCCTTAGCTTGTTCTCTGCTTCCATTTGCAAGCTCCACTACCTGTGGGTCACCTAACTTGCAGACTGTGTTGCTGTAGTTTGATGTTCCTTCAAGATCTGCTTCGCCATGCTACTGGAGCTGGGGATGGTCACACCCTGACATCTGGCTGGCTGTTGGTGACTTGCCTTGCTGTTTACTGACTGTGTCCAGTGAGCCTGAAGTGCTTTACAGAAGACTACACAGTGACCCTCAAGACTTGAAGGACTGACTGCCAGTGTGTTAGCTGTCTCACAGAAGTGAGTCACACTGAGCCATTTGTACTGGTTTGTAATTAGCTATTTCTTATGTTATATCTATCTATACAAATATATGCAAAATCATAAGAGTCCTGGTTTTGTTTCTCTAGCAAACCCTGTCTAATAATGAGAGCGCAAGAAAGGCTGATGTTCATAAATGACTTTAGTCCCCAAAAAAAGCCCCAGGGACTCTTTGATTACTAAGTTTCCTGCCTTTCATACCCATCAGACTCCATGAATAAAAGCTCCATGAATAAAAGCCTAAGTGACTAGTGATTTTTGTGGGGGGGGTTGACTTTGTATTGGTGTTGTCATTGTTGCTAAACATATCGACTGTATCAAAGTCACATGGAACAACAGTCAGTATCCACAGATGCAGAATTTAAAAAATCAAATAGCATATAGTATTGGTTACCTATGAGGCGAAAGTTTTCTTTAAAGTGTTTTAAAAAATAAAGACACTTTGTACCCTCCCACAAAATGGTCACAGGGAGGAGAGGAGCCAGTCAGGGTGCAGTGTAGCAACGATAAAATATGCAACTTATGCATATGCATAATATACAAAATATGCAACGATAAAATAAGCATTTTTTAAATGCTTCCTTACATACCCTCTCCCCCCCGCCCCAACCACCGCCCCGATTATCATGATCCCAATTCTACCTTACGAATCTGGCTAGACCAGAGGATGTACACTGGTAGCGATAGTAACCAGAAACATG
This sequence comes from Nesogale talazaci, assembly GCA_004026705.1. Lineage (NCBI taxonomy): Eukaryota > Metazoa > Chordata > Mammalia > Afrosoricida > Tenrecidae > Nesogale > Nesogale talazaci. Next base: position 65,607 of record PVJH01010966.1, read on the forward strand.
GGGAATCCAGAACAGATGATCCCTTCAGGACCAGTGGTGAGAGTGGCCATACTGGGAGAGTGGAGGGGAGGTGGAGTACAAAGAGGGAACTGATTATAAGAATCTACATATAACCTCCTCCCCAGGGGATGGACAACAGGAAGTGGATAACGGGAGACATCAGACAGTGTATGACATGACAAAATAAAAATAATTTACAAATTACCAGGGGTTCATGAGGGAGGGGGGAAGGGGGATGGAGGGAGAAAATAAGGAGCTGATACCAAGGACTTAAGTAGAAGGAAAATGTTTTCAGAATGATGATGGCAACACATGTACAAATGTGCTTTGCATACAATGGAAGTATGTATGGATTGTGATAAGTTGTATGAGCCCTAAATGAAATGATTTAAAAAAATAATAATAAAGTCACTTGGATGACGAAAGTGTACCTGACCTAAGCCATGTCTTTTCAATTGCCCCATTTTGATAGAAAAGCTGGGCAATGAAAATGAAAAACAAAAGAAAAACTATATTGGAATCATGGTGCTGGTTAAAAATATTAACCATATTGTTGGGTTAGTTAAGTATATTGAAAAAGAAAGACAGAAAATTGCATTGGAACTGTGGCCTTAGTTAGAAATATTGAATATATATTTGGACTGTCAAAACACAAACTAACAAAACAATCTCAGAGGAAATACAACTAGAAAGTTCCTTAGATTCAATGATAGGAAGCTTTCATCTCAGTTACTATTTTGACACAATAGCCACAAAGACCTTAAAAATACCAACTATCATGAAGCTGTCACAGGACCAAGCAACAACTTACTCCATCATACCAAGGATCAAATGAGTCAGTAGTAACAACAACAATAGCAGTATAATTATGTTCCTATCACCAATATTTCAAGAATATTAACATTTTTGGGTATGATTTGCTTCCCATTATTTTGTTAAGAAAGAAAACAGGTAGAACTAAGGGTCCCCTTCACTGCCATCCAACTTCTTCTCCCTCCCTTCTCCAAGTGCTGACTTTCCAAAGCAGCTGGGAGAGGGTCTAGCCTCCTTTGTCTTGAAGGAAGACACCACCTACAAGTTCATTGTCCAGGACATCTTCATTGAACTTCTTCCCACTCCAGTTTTGAATACAAAAGAAGTAATCAACCTTATTCTACCAACAAGAACATGCAACAGAAGTTGAGTGACAGACATTCAGATAGACAGTGCCCTGACTTCTCTCTGAGGTTCATCTGGCCTCTCAACTTGAAAAGGGCAAATTCTACTTCCATTCATAAGAGCTGTCAGAAGAGGTTACTGACTTTGCATGACTTAGTTACTACTGATTCATTTGAGCCTTATGTATAATGGAGTAAGTTGTTGCTTGGTCCTGTGACATCTTAATGATAGTTGGTATTTTTGAGCTCATTGTGGCTATTGTGTCAAAATAGCCATGAATATATACTTCAGTAGTAAACAGGTGACCCAAGTTGGATGATGAGTTGAAATCGACTCGGTAAAGTGGGGTTTTTCAAATTGGCTAGAATTTTTGCTACAGCTAACATGAAAGAGGTTCTCCAAACTGCTGCAGTTAGTAAGTGGGAGTATAAAAGCCTATTACTGGGAATAACACAACAGAAAGAGGATCTGCCCAAAATTCAACCCAGCACAAAGAGAAAATATTGCAGAGTGTCCCCACTGAGCTCTTGGACCAAGTGATGCTCCTTGCTAGGTACATCACGGGGTTTACTGATTTAAAGGCCAATGAATTATCTTCTTATACTTAAAGTTCATCTGGTTTGAGTTTCTGTCCTAAATAATACCTCACGCACACACATAAATAATGGTCAAGTGAACATGTACGTAGCATTTAATATGTACCTTGCATTTTTCAAATTACTTTGTTTACATACACTCATTTAATTCACACAGCAAACCTATGAAGTGGGTTCTATTATTATCCTCAGTTTGCAAATGAAGAAAATAAGTACAGAGAACAATATGCCCAAGATGAACAACATATTAAAGGATGGAACTGCGTTTCAACTACAGGAGATATGGGTACAAGCCTAAATTGTTAATCACTACTGCACCAGTCTGTGACCGGTTACAAGAATTCATAGTAAAAGAATAAGTATTGTAACATGGCTACTGAGGAAAATGCACTTCATTGAAGGCACTGTGTCTTGAACCAAGCCTTACAGGATGAAACACACAAATGACAAGTGTAGGAAAGGAAAATTTGGAGGAAGGACAAGACTCCAAAGTAGAGCAAAAAATGAACATAAGGACAGCATATTTCAGACGGATGAGGAAAATACCTTATATTGACATTTTAATGACTATTCTGTGATAAGATATACAATTATATATGTATATGTGCATATATATATATATATAATGATACCCTAATTCTGCAAGTAATGGCAAGAGATTCAATTTAGTCAAATCCTGGAGTATATTCTCTATGAGACAGCTAACAAGCCAATTCACCTTCTCTACCAATCTCACAGTCTTTCTTAGGTCATATCTTGGGATCTAGCTACTGACTAGAAGCTTTAGATTAGATGAATTGTGTTCATCCATTCTCAGCTCGGTGATTTATTAGTGACGTGACCTTAGAAAAGTTATTCAATATCTCTGAGATGGTGTCTTTATCTGTAAAATGGGGTTAAGAACCTCTAAATGACAAAGTTCCACCACAAATTAAATGAGATCATAAACATAAAATGCTTAATAGCGTGCGTGGCACAAAGTGAATTTCCAGTACATGCTCAGTAGTATTAGAAAGGCAAAATCAGGTGAAAAGAAAGCAAAGTGCTGATTCCTTGGTGTTGCCAAGGTCCAGACCACTTGGCCGGGTCATCAAAGCCATCTGCCCCCCTCCCTGGTGGTGATCAGTGTGGGGCAAGGGGTAGTAGTGAGGCCAAAGGAAGCTATGTCTTTTCCCTTTCCAAGTCTGCCAGAGTCATTTTTCTGCCACCAAATAATAAAGAAGATGTTCAATCTGCTGATAATTTGATTCTAATTAGAACCTCCATCCACATTGCTGGAATTGCAAAGGGAGAGAGAGAGGGGGGAAAAGCCGAAATGAAACAGCAATTAACCTTTGGTTCCCAGCTTATTTGCTCTTGCCCAACATGGGTCAGTTGCCATAGAGATTATAGCTACGTGATCTGCAGATGTGACTCAAAGCCGCCTGGAGTCTCTGAACCGACCTCCTCTCGGTGTGGCTTTGGGATAATTAAAAATCTGCTAAAAGAGAATTGAAAGTTGATCTGAAACTCTAATCCAAAGCCAACTTGAATGGGAGTGAGAGAAAAGGGGTGGGCGGGAGATGGGGGGCGGGGTGAGGGAGATGTGGAGTTAAAGAAGACAAAAAAATGAAAGAACACACACCACTTTGCCTGACTTTGACAAAAAGTCCGTCTCTTTCATCTGAAACTTTCCCGTGTCTCACTGTCTGCAGCTTAGGAGAGACTGATAAGATGTGGGGAGCTGGGATATGGAGTGTATCGTGGTCCTGGGGAATAGACCAGGCCAGCCTTAGCCAGGAAGGGCAAAGGGGCTCAGTTACAGTTAGTTTTCCCAGTCTAGTTTCCAAGAAAGTGGGTGGGAGAGAGGCAACCTAACCAAGCCTGTGGGTCAGTTCAGCAATCCCATGGGAACAGTTGACTGGATCAGGACTTCTAGTCTGAAAGAAGTCAAAGAGTCTTGCCACATGTTATCAAATGAGTATATGTTGAAATCCTAATCCCAATATCCATGGAACTGAGCCCATGTAGAAATGAGACCATAGCAGTATCATATCAGAGGCCAAATCAGTCTATTTTTTTCAAAGCTATGTATTTAAATTTTTTTCCAAATCAACCTTATGGCCTTCAAAACACTCTCCATTACACTCATACATTTGTCAAATCTTTTATTACATTTTTGGAAACACTTTTCAAACTTATCTGTTTGGATGGCCAGCCGCATCTCCCTTGCTTTTTCTTCACCACTTCTCAGTCATCAAATGGCTATCCTTTCATGTCCCTCTTCATTTGCAGAAACAGAGAAAAGTTACATGGAGAAGGTCAGATGAGTAAGGTGCGTGGGGCAAGAGAGACATGATGTTTTTTGACAAAAATTGGCACCCAGAGATGACTGTGTGAGCAGGTGCATTGTCGTGGTGGCAAGACCAGTCCCCCATTTTCCACAAAGCAGGACTTTTTTGTCCCTTAATGTTATGCACTCTTTTCAGAACCTCTAAACAGAATGTTTGATCAACAGTCTGATCTGGTAGAATGAACTTGAAATACACTATCCCCCTCACATCACAAAAACAAATGAGCATCATCTTAATCTCTGATTTCACTTGACAGGTTTTTGTGGGCCAGATGACAATGGCATCTTCACTAGCTTGAATGATGCTAAGCTTGGTGAATAGCACCATGCCTTGTCACCAATAATGACCTTGAGGGAAAAGTCTGGGTGACTTCAGAATTGTTCTTTCAAAGCACTGCATGTTTCCACTCAACATTCTTTTTCCTGATCAGTCAGAAAACAAGGCACACATTTTACTGCAACCCTTCTCATTCCCAAATCTTCAGTTAAAGTTTACTGATAACCTCCTATTCTCTATGATCCGTCATTGAACTTTGTTGGTGCTGTTGTTGTTGTTTTGGGTGGGGGATGTTTGGGGGACATTGCTGCCCTCTGGTGGTGGGAGTAGGAGGCCCAGCCTTGCTGCTGGATTTGAACCTCCAACCCAGTGGGCCGCAATCCTGCACACAACTACTACACCACTGGGGCTCAGTCGCCGTCATTGATCTTTGAACACAAGTGCATGGATTTGTCAACTTTCAGGAAGTTGATGGACATCCAGAATGAGGGATGTCATCAATCAATATTTCACATTTTTTGAGGAGAATATTACTCATATATTTGAGTTTTTCCCATAGTGCTGTTTTTGCAAGGTATGTACAACATCACAACAGTTCCTGTGGCATTTTTCCCAAGCAGGAACAAAATTTCACAGTTACATACTGTTCTCTTAAATCAGCCATCACAAAAAACAAGGTACCAGCCAAACTGCTTTCATGAAAAAATTCATGGTGACCAGAGAGAACTTCCTCAGGTGATGCCACTGGGTGTACAAACTCAGAGCTAGTTGCTTGATGCATAGTCAGGAAAATGAGTACAGTAGGAACCCAGCATTCAACGCATCAGTATTCCCCTTAATAGGATTTCAACATGAACTGTTGAGAAAATTTTGCATCAGAGCTCAAACAAAACATCAGAATCTGATCCAATGCACATGATTTTTGTAAACAAAAGCAGTTCATGCTTCAATCTGCATTCATTGGTGTTAGGACACATTGTTTAAAACTTTTGCAGTTCCATGAGTTTTACTGTAATTTTCTTTGTTTTTTGTGACTTTGGGTACTATTTTTAGATTAAAAAACACGAGTCCTAAGAAAAAGTTTTTTGAAAAGAATCACCATGATAAGGAACTGGTTAATAGTGTTATCAATATTGATGTTGATAATTTA
>PVJH01010967.1:0-71156 GCA_004026705.1 Nesogale talazaci
GTGATATAGGGTCACTATGGGTTGGAATCTTCTCAATCGCAGAGGGTTAGTTTAATTTGACTTAGTATGGGGGTCCTAAAACTTCTCAATCATCTAGGATCTTACTTACTGAAGAAACTAAAATATTACACCAATAAAGACAGTGTCTGATTTTATTTCTGATGTAGAACCACTTCAAGAAATACAATAGTTGATAGCAATTCTATATCAATCCTGATCGTAATTAGATACCTCACTGTCATTGAGGGGAAGCCAAAGGACAAAGTGGCCATATCTAGGAGCCCAATCTTCATTGAGCTGATTACCTAACCAGCCCAAACTTCCCATCTTCCAGTCGATTCGGACTCCTAGTCATCCTAAGAATGGAAGAGAACTCCTCCCTAGGGTTTGCAGCTTATGAAGCTACACTGGGTAGATTGCCTCACCCTTCTGTGGAGCTGTGGGATAGGGCTCCCGCCTCCCAGTTAGCAGCCCAAAGCTTAACCCGCTGCACGAATAGAAGTCCTGTGGTCTCTCTCACCCACAGTTTCTGAGCTGATTATGACTCAAAGCGACTATATAGGACAGAGTAGGACTGTCCTTCACAGTGTCAAGTATGTAACTCCTCAAAGGAGTGAAAATCTTCACCTTTCTCTCAGAAAGAACAGTTCAAAATTTGAATTGTTAACCTCAGGTTTCACAGCCAGTGCTTAACCCACTGCACCACCAGTGATCCTTGCTGCTAATCTAGCAAGTGAGGAATCAAAAATGAACAATATATACAATATAAGTACTCTAAACACCTCCAGGCTTGATTTTTAACTAATATGTATTCTCACAACATACACTTATTTCAAACATTAGATATATATTAAATGTTTGGAAGAAATATGCAGGGGGTAGAGTTATTAAAATCCTTTGACAGTGAAAACAGAAAAATAAAGCCAATGTAACTGAATGGCTTCAAATTTTTTCACATTGCTAAAACACAAATCCTAAGAAGTCTATTTTTCTACAATTCCTTACATTCTTTGTAAGAATGAAAAATATACTTAAAATTGTAAAGTTCAATTAAATTTAAGATATGATGCATATAACCATAGTTAGGTGATGTTCTCGAAAACACCAGTGACAAACATTGGTCATTCAAAACATTTGTTTAAATAAGCATCTCTAGCAAAACACTAAGTTAATTCACATACCAGATTTGCAATGATGTAGTGATATCCTTTAACATGTTTTCCAATGGTAATAACCTAAAAAGGAGAGACTATTATTTAGTAAATTGAATTAATGTAGATGTACAATTATTGATAAAATAGAATTTCACCCGTTATGTTTCTTAATGTTTTATAGTTAGTCATATTTGATAAAACATATTTTTCAAATCTAGAGACTAGAATACACAGAAAAAAGAGTAATAACAACTTTTGGAATTTTCAAATGTTATCCCTCAAGAAATCAATTAGTGAAAAATAATGACTTAATTGTGGCCAATAAGTCAAGTGAGACCATAAAATTTTCATCTTTGATTCCTGATAGTTCATTTTTCTCTAATTTTGTCATCTTACATATATTAAATCACTGAAATTCGCACATGTCAGATGCCCGTTTTTGCAAACACTGGGTCAATTCATCTTGTCAAAAGGCATTCTCTTTTGCCCAGACTTTTCCTTTTAGCAAGTGGGATGTCCTTTCCTGGGACGCTTTCTCTTGACAACACATCCAAAGGACAGGAGATGAAGCCTCACCATCCTTGCCTCCCAGGAACACTGGGCCAGGCTTCTTCAAGACAGATCTAGTTGTTCTTCTGAAAGTCCGTGGCACTTTCAGTGCTCTTTCCCAACACCACATTTAAATTCACTAATTTTTATTTGGACTTCCTTATTCAATGTCAAACTTCCACTTGCATATGAGGTGAATAAAAATACTACGGTTTGGGTCAGTGCCCCTTAGTCTTCAAAGTAACATTCTTGATTTTCAGCATGATATATTAATTTATGCAACTGATCACTGACATTCATTCACCTAGATATGCACTTATTCGTATTGTTTGCCTAGGACCTCTTCTAGCACTTCTCTGATAAACATTAGATGCTCACATAGTTTGTTGAACAAATAAATGAAACCGAAGCAACTCAGATGCTACTTCCTGGATGAACTCTACAAAACATACCTCCTCCACTCTCTTCAAACTATATTACAGTACAACCGGTGGTACTATCACATTATATGTGTACATTCCTTTCTTCTCCTCTAAATAGTAATTTTATCATGTATAAAAACCTTTCTTGCATCGCATATTCCAAAGGATATAATCAAAAATATTTGTGATATGATACAGTTATTCCTTGTTGGCATTAATTTAATATATACAGGGATTTATACAAATGATACATACATTATTATGTCCTTTCTGTATTTTAATGAGTGTCATTTTGGATGCAATACATTTGGTTCGAACTATTGTTTTCTGTATATAGTTAAGTACAAAAGTATTGTTTAAAGTTTCTAATGAATTAAAAAAGCTTTCTGGTTAATACATTCACAGCTTTATTTATAATAAAGCATGCTTCTGCAACCAGTCAATGACTATAGACAAGTAATCTCAGTACACCCTGTCTTGGTCTCACTGTGTGTGAGATAAAAATAAAAGGGTCCAAATAAAACAATGGTTTTCATGTGATATGCTTAGCTAGTTAAATTTAAGTTAGATAAGCTCTGAAGGTTATGAATATTATTTGAGAGGATTCCAAATCTTGACATATTTTCTTGGAGGATGTAGGAACTTCACAGGGCTTATTATAAGGAAATTTTAAGAAACTAAAATGAGTATCAGTAAGGAAAAGGCCAGGACAGTTGCAACAAGGATTAGCGCTTCCATTTCAACAATGCCTCAACTCATTTTTCTATGGTAGAAAGGGCTGGCCTATGAGGATTTTGTTTGGAAAGTGTGACAGTTACATAATGTCAACTTGAGGAAGGGGTGGAGCCTGACCTGTCAATCAGGTCACAGCTTGATGACCTAATTCGGAAGCACAACAGAGATAAATAGCTCACTGGAGGTGGCACACACTCATCACCTGTGAGACATTACTGATGACAAACCTAGTGCTGCCATGCTGCTGCAGCCAGAGCCCCGGAGCTGGAGGAGCCATGTGGAGACCCAGGCGAGCACTGAGATGCCTCTACTGCTACTGGATCCACGCACTGGCCTGTGATTTTCCTTCATATGCCATTATTGCATGACTGCATGAGTCTAAGGAGGAATTTATAGACATATTTGACATATGGGCTAACTTTGGACTTATGCACTTGATCTGAATTGGGCTGGGATATTTCTTCAATATTCAATTGCACTTGTCTATAAAGCCATTTCTTTTTTAAAAAATCATTTTACTGGGGGTTCATACAACTCATCACAATCCATACATCTAGCCATTGTGTCAAGCACATTTGTACACTTGTTACCATCATCATTTTCAAAACATATTCTTTCTTAGCTCTTGGAATCAGCTTCTCATCCACTCCCTTCCCACATAAACCACTGATTTTTTTATAGATTATCATTTCTTTCATGTCTTACACTGAATGTTGTTTCCTTTCACCCACTTTTCTGTTGTCTGTGCCCCTGGGAAGGGGTTATATGTAGATCATTGTGATCGGTTTCAAGTTTGTTTCTCTACTCTATTCTTCCCAGACTAGCATAGAAATGGACCCTATATTTGCTATATACATAATCTTGTCTTTTCATACTATTTGTGTGTTTGTTTCATACACTCAAAGATCATTTTAAAGGAATACCAATTGAATTCCTAGAGAATGCCAAATTTGGCATTTTGATGTGGCGCAAATTCAAGAGCTCAGAATTCTTCTGAGAAAGGTTACAGGATAGTAAAACCATATTCAGAACTGTACAGACATAGGTGAAGGATAGTTTCACATCTTTTTGTATTTCTGTTTAATAAAGTATCCAATAATTATATAGCAATTCTATTTGACTTACCCTTTATCCTCACTGTTTTTACCCTTTGTTGTTTTTATCCCCCATTATTTTATCCTTTATCCTCAAGGTTCTATCTTCTTGATTTGAAAACACAGTTATTTTTATAGAGTGTTTCAATGAGATTTATTATGATGTGCCACATTTTTAAAGCAAACATTAATGAGCATTGGTTGTTCAAGTTCAGTCTTACTGAGACTCTCCTATGAAATGTAAATGAGTATTTATTATTCATATTTGAACAAGTGGCCTCCAGTTTAAAAACAATCTGGGTTTCATCTCCTGAGACTGGAATGAAAATGCTTCTATCAAAATGTTCACCTCTGTAGCACACAACATTTAGTTCTTTATAATGACAAGATAGCTTTGTTCAGTGTTTAAATATTTTATGAGTGATCAATTTTGTTTGTGTTATGACATGTATTATTATATATCTATTGAAGATTCATCAAAATTTGTATGCAGAATGTTTTGTGTTGTGGAGATAAATACATTTTATTTTTCCCTTCAAGCTAGAAGGGCCAAAGCATACATTCCCAGCATATTGCATTCTGCTTCCAATTCTGTACATGCATTATTCAAAAAAAACTAGCAGTGAATATAACATATATTAATAGCTCTAACAGAAAGATCTACATCTATATAGCAACTTGGAAAAGAAAGAGACATAGTGTAAAGGAAGTCTTACCCAATAAATCATGATGCACTTTTTCTATTGTCCCTGGCAACCAAGCCTGGCTGCAAAGCCCAATCTGTTTTATTTTTATCAAGAAAATAACACTGTGGTAACTTATCATGAAAGATTTTAAATGAAACAAGGTTGTGTAGGAAGCACAGGTGTAAATATCTTTATCTCTAGAATCATGTTACATTTCCAAACAGATTAAATGGATTAATCTGTTTTACCTTTCAGATTGTCAACAAAATCTAGATGCATTTTATATATTTAAATTTGCAGATAACTGTTATTACAGTGGCACAAATCCTTGTGAGGGAAGAAAAACTCACTTTTTGGAAAAGTAAATATATCCTTTTTTCTGGAAACCTAAGACTACTTAGAAAATAATATAGATCAGTACACCAGATAATGTTCTTTTTTGAAAAGAACCACAAATGGAATTAAATCCACAATGAATTAAATCCCACATCTCTAAAGAAAACAGCCAGAACAATTTTTAAAATTTGATGTGAGAAATACAAAACTTTAGGCAACTCTCATTGTATAAAAGGTCAGTCAATAATTATACTTTAAACATATTTGATGATTAGCATAATGTGTCAGCATTATTGAAGACCATCTGCCATTGCTAACTACAGCCCGAGATAATTTAATTGATGATGTCTGCTGCATCCTGCATAAGCTCTAAAGCACAAACTGCTGTTCAAGCACTCCTACACAAATACACACCACAAATGCTGACACTGCACACGGATTCTATATTTGGTCCCTTAGACAACAGAGAATGGCAAACCTGGTCCACGATGTCGTTGACTTTATCCTGTTCACAGTCCAGGATTACACGCCGTTCTTTTTTTAACTCCAGGTCTTGAAAAAGTGATCGGTAGGTCTCATCTTTCTTGTCGTTGTTAATGTTTCCCACATTGATGGCAGTCACTTGCCATTTCTTCTCTGCAGCGGAGTCCAGCACAGCTTGCAGTGTTGACAGGCCTAACAAAGTTGAGAAAAGTGAGGACAGGTCAAGACACTTGAACCATGCTGAATCACGTTGTGAAATGTGAGCGAATATATTTGCAAGACTGATGTTTTTGAGCAACTAACAGGATATTGCCTACTTCACTAAAACTGCAGCTCTACTCTTTATCAGCATCTACTTATTCCTACTCCACATCGGGAAAAAAAACTATTTTAATTTAAATGACACTTTTATTACCAAATGAATTTTGGGGGGATAGGGAAAATAGTATCCTTTTTTTTTTTTTTTGCTATTTATTTGCCTCTCACTGTTGTCTCTTTTTGAAAGTTACTGATGTTGCAATATCCTTAATCATATTCATGAGAAATCCAAACTCCTTGTCATCCAACTTCCTTTACCCAGTGAGTGAAAAGCAGTCTATTTCTATGATATTCAGTCAATTGATATTAAAATCTGAAGAGGTTAAGTGTGAATATAAGACAAAACCCCTATCCAAGGCCACTATATGTCTTTTTGCTATTTGCTATTTTTATTTTTTTAAATCTTGAAGTTATTGTTTTGTTTTGTTTTGTGTTTAAATAATTTTATTGAGGGTTCTCACCATTTTTATTTTGCAACCTATTGCTTTATCAGTTTTTGGTTTCGGGGATTAATTCCCTAAGATCAACATGCCAAATAATGACAATTCTCTTGAACAGATTTGCTACAGTTACTTCTCAAGAAAAAGGCCACCTTTTATGTATTTTTCTAATAATTTCATTTACTACCTACTTTATTATGCTATTTAAAGAATTATAGGACTTAGAAACTGTCTTCCTAATTTTAAATATGCATCTATTACCTCCTATCTAAGACGAGGAAGGAAAGCAACCAGTGAATCTAATTTCTAAAAGCTAAAATTAGTGAAAGTAACTGTCTTTCACAGTACCTCAACTATTCTAGCCAATCCATTGTTTCTATTGACAGCATAGAGAACACACACAAAAAGAAGTCTCAAAAGAGTTCAGGAGGCATCAGATTGTCTTCTTAGTTGCAGGAAGTCCAATGTCTTTCTCAAGATGTTCAGATTATTATAAAATGCAAGATTTACCTATATGATGCCTCTATATGTACAATATGTGCCCACGTTATAAATTTTATTTTAACATATTTACCACAGTAAGAGTTATGTCTTATTAAATTTTGCTTTTAACACTTTCCACCTGGAAAACATTATTAATTTTCTGTACTCTATTACTGGCTGAAGAGTATACAACATGAGCCTAGAATATCTTGTGAAATGAGCTATCCACAAATACCAGCTTTGTGTCAAAGAACTCAGGGGCCAGTCTGAAGATAATTATTTTAAATAATGAGGAGACAAGTTGAATATCAATAAAAATTATAGGGCTGAGTCCCGGTGGCGTAGTGGTTGTGCACGGGACTACGGCCCACTGGAATGGAGGTTCAATTCTAGCAGTGGGGCTGGGCCTCCTACTCCCACCAGAGAGCAGTGATGTTCCCCCAAAAAATAAATAAAAAATAAATAAAAATTATAACTATAAGTGACCCCAGTACATTAAAAATTGAATTAATGACTCATCAATATATACATATACCTACATAAATGTAGATGTAATAAGATTGCTCAGGAAATAGTTTAACCAAGAGGGCATACCACTAAACAGAATATTCAATGATAAAACTTAGGGGAAAAAAACAGATCCGTGATCAACTATGATTTTTGTTCATCATGAGTAAATTAAAACTTTCTAGGATACAGTTCAAATTCTTTGCCTGGTTTTCATCTTTAGTGGAGTCAGGACATGCACAGTTGGCCATCATGATCATCAGTTCAGTAGCTATCAATGTGCTTGAAAACAGCCATTCGGTCTATGCTGTTTAACAAGTAGGAAAAAGCACTAGCTTCCTCAACCTCTTTCACTATGCCTTCTAATTTCTCCCATCACAAGTATTATACAATTCCTTCTTGATAATCTCTAAAAGCATATGCCTGCTTAAGATAGGTAGGTTTATTGAACCAACCTGGTCAATAATAACATATGGGATTGATAAAGCCACAATTTGATTTGAGACCAAAGAGATAAATGTCTCTATAAGCCCCACCTGTCTCTCTCTTGCTCTCTGGTGATCTTACCAGCATGCCATTGCCTTGGCAAAGTTCTCTGCCTTAAGTTGTCAGCTATACTACTCATGGGACGCACAACTTGTGGATCATGTCATGATAGCTTGAGGTTCCTCGAAGAGCTGCTGCTTCATGTTGCTGGTGTATACATTGCTTGAGCTTGGGTCTGTCTGATCCTGTCCTCTTGCTGATTATTGGTGACCTGCCCTGCTGTTACTTGCCTGTGACTGTACTGTCTGCAGTGCTTTAAGGAAGACTCAACTGTTTGCTCTCTTATGCTTGGGGGCAGCAGTCCTTGTTAGTTGAAGGACTTCCAGTATGTTAGCTGTTCCACAGAAGTGAGTTGAACTCAGCCCTCTGCATGCTGTGTACACTAATTAGTTGTTATATTCCTTTGTGCTCTCTCTTGCTCTATTTCTACCTTTATCTGTCTATGTCTATATCCAACCTTAAGTCCTGGTTTTGCTTCTCTAGAGAACCCTGTCTAATACAGTTGATACCAGGAATGGATCTAAAGAAACAAGATGATAAGTCTGGGCTTCTCAAATTGGCTCTCCAATCTGCTTATGTTTAAAAGCATTGACAACGCTATCTCTATCCCTAAGAACATGGATAAGTTGGTCATTTTTACTAGAGTGAGTGATGATAATTCATGGTGTGAAGTAGCAAAACTAATATCCACAGTGTCAGTACCAATAAACGAAGTTCTGGTTAGACGAGAGACTCTGAGTGACCCTGTGTCTGGTATTTTCCAGCAGTTTTGGCAGGATGAGAAGTGTAAGGAAACTGGTTTAGTTGGTCCACCTTACAATAGAAAATGTGATCAAGGAAAGGGATAATCTCAGAAAGTCAGAAACACATCTCAGGTGCCGAAGAACAGACCTGAAAACTTCTGCATGTGCTACAAAGGAGAGCCTTCTCTCCTCTAGCAAGAGAGCTGACATTGCTGAAAACCAAATCCAGTGTCTCATCATATGAGTAGCTGAATTATAGCATCATCATATTTGCAGGACTCTTAAAGTGTCTGATATTATAATAAGGGCATTAATCAGAAAGAATTGGGACCTGAAACATGGGATGGGAACATATGAACTGATATCCCGGAAGAGAAGAATATTGAGCTTCTAGGAACAATTTAGCCACCCCAGTCAATAGATCCACCCCTGCCAACTGAGGGGATTAGTCCACTATCAGTAAAACAAACCACACTTGAGCAGACTAACCAAACTGTTCAAACTGAAATGCCAGGTGGCACTGCATCTGGAGCATTGCCTGGGTGAGATGTCTTACAAGATATGGCTGAGAGCACCCAGGAAACATCCTTGCCATCCATTATTTCCTTTAGACTGTAACGAGAATTAAGTCTCAGAAAGTTCCTAAAGGTGAGGTTCTTATGGTGACTCAGGAAGAAGTGTGCAATACTCATAAAGGTCTCCTCAAGTTGTCTAGTACATACAAGCTGAAGCCTGGGGAATATCCCCGGGAATGGTTGCTAAGGGCATGGGGTAATCGTGCAAGGAATGAAACAATAAGCTAGTCTGAGTCTCTTGATATGGGGCCCCTATACACAAATTTTTCCTTCACAGTCTCAGCAAGAGAGGTTAAGAGAAGACCTAATTGCTTAATAGGTTGGTTCACTGAAGCAAGGGCTGTCAGATGGCCTAGATTAGACCAACTTGATGTACCTGACCTATTTTGGTACACTAAGAGAAAAGGCACCCAAAAGCTTAGGGAAATTGGTATGTGGGAATGGAACTAACAGGAAAAACCCATAGGCCCAAAAAGGGAGTATCCCAAGGACATACCTTTCACCACAACCATAAAGAACAAGTTTATGAAAAGGGCCCAAGTATCTCTGAAAACTCCTGTGATTGCTACTTTATGTATACCAGGATTAATAGTGGGAACTGCCCCAAGTGAACTCTGGCATTTGCCTATGGTGGGACCGATTGGGCCCTGTGGTGGGAGGACACAGGTGTCAGCACTGAATCAATAGAGATGGGGTGGATATAGTTATCATAATGGACAAAAAGTTTTCCTTAGTAATCAAAACAACCTCTCTCGTGTGGATTTATGGCATTGGCTACTTAGCCACAGTGTCTCTAGGAGTGAAATAATGGGAAACCTACTAAATATTTATGTGAACTATACAGGCAGAAGAATGCTAGATCAGGTGAACTGCAGAAAGGAGAGCCAGGACTACTCAATTGATTTGCAGATCTGAGCCAATTTACAGAACCACAACCCCTTGAATGAGGGGAAGCTCAGGTCACTTTGAAGAAGGACCTGGCCACAAAACTCAAGGTTTATAATATTAGTCTTTTTTCTAACCTCCTCCAAGGAGAGCAGTCACCTTTCATAAGAGTGACTGTTCATTGGGAGAATGGAAATCATCAAACGGGGATTACTAGACACTGGCTCTGAATCGACCCTAATTCCCGGAGACCCAAAGTGTTTCAAAGGCCCACCAGTCAGAGTGTGAGCTTATGGAGGCCAAGTCATCAATTGAGTTTTAGCTCAGGTACACCTCACCATGGAACGAGTGGGCTCCCAAACCCATCCCCAGTTCCAGAATGCATCATTGGAGTAAACATACTTAGTCACTGACAGAACTCCCATGTTGGATCCCTGAAATGTGGAGTAATACCTATTGTGGTAGAAAGAGCCAATTGGACACCTTTACAACTTCCTTTGCTTAGAAAAGTAATAGACCAAAAGCAAGACTGCATTTCTGGAGGGATTGCAGAGATTAGTGCCACCATCAAAGACTTGAAGGATGCAGGGTGGTCATTCCTTCCACATTCCTGTTTAACTCACTTATTTGTCCTATAAAAAAACACAGATGGATCCCAGAGAATAACAGTGGATTATCATAAACTTAACCATATACTGACTCCAATTGCAGCTGCCATTCCAAATTAATACTTCCACTGATACTTGTTATGCAGCTATTGATCTGGCCAATGTCCTTTCAATAGCAGTCTCAAAGGACCACCAGAAGCAGTTTGCCTTCAGCTAGCAAGGGCAACAATACACATTCACAACTCTTCCCCAGAAGTACATCAACTCTTCTGCCATATGCCATAATTTAGACTGAAGGAATCTAAAGACAGGATTGCCTGTCTTTTCCACAAAATGTTTCACTAGTCCATTATTTGATGACATTATGCCAACTGGACCCACTAAAGAGGACGTATCAAAAAAATCTGTATTCAGGCTGAGCTTCAGTGGCATAGTAGTTGTGCAAGGGACAGCGGCCCACTGGAATGGAGGTTCAATTCCAGCAGCAGCTCCACTGTGGTAAAGGCTGGACCTCCTACTCCCACTAACAGAAGGCAGTGATGCCAAAAAACCTGTATTCATTGATTAATCTGTGAGGAAAAAGTTGGGAAATTAGCCCAATGAATATTCAGGCACCCTTCACACCAGTAAAATTTTAGGGGTCCAGTGGTGTGGGGCATGTTGACACATTCCTACTAAAGTGAAAAATAAGCTATTACAGCTGCCCCTCACTACCTCCCACCCAACAACTAAACAGGTGTCAAAATGCCTAGTGGGCCTCTTTGGATTTTGGAGGTAACATATCTCTCATTTAGGTGTTCTAACTTGGCCTCTTTATTAAGTGACATCAAAGTCCTCCAATTTTGAGTGAGGCCCAGAACAAGGAAAGGCTCTGCAACACGATCAGGCTGCTGGGCAAACTGCTTTGTCACTGGGACCATATGATCCAGCTGACCCAATGGTACTAGAGATTTCAGTTGTAGATTGAGATGTAGGGTGAAGTTTCACAGACTCCTATTGGTGAATCACATCTTAGACCATTAGAGTTTGAGAGTAAAGTCCTGCCATCCTCTGCAGACAACTACTCCCCATTTGAAAAAGAGATGTTGCCCTGTTACTGGGACTTTGTGTAGACTGAACACTTCACCATGGACCACCAAGTCACCATGAGGCCTGAACTACCCATCATGAACTAGGTATTGTCTGACGCACAGAGCCATAAAGATGGATGTGCGCAGCAACACTCCATTGTTAAATGGGAGTGGTATATATGATGTTGGGTCAAAGCAGGTCTTGAAGGTACAAGTAAGCTCCATGAAGTGGCCCAAAGGTTGATACTCTCTTCTCCTGTCTCTACTTCCCTTCTCCCAGTCTGCACCTATGGCCTCCTGAGGAGTTCCTTTTGATAATTTAACTGAAGATCAGAAAATTCATGGTTGGTTTACTAATGGCTCGCATGATGTGCAGGTGCCACCCATAAGTGGACAGTAGAAGTATTACAGCCCCTTTCTGGGGTCTCCCTAAAGGACAGTGGTGAAGGAAAATTCTCCAAATGGGCAGAATTTCAAGCAGTGCACCTGGCTTGAAAACCTTCAGTTTTCCTGGTAGGAGAAATAGCCCGATGTCAGACTGTATTCATGAGCTGTGGCTAATGGCTTGCTGGAAGGTCACGGAATTGGAAAGAACAAGATTGCAAACTTGGTGACAAGGAGGTGTAGGGAAGAGGTATGGGCCAAAGTAAAAATCGCTGAGTCTCATGGAAGCACTCACCAATGGGCTATCTCTGAAAAGGATGACTTTAACAATCATGTGGATACAATGACATGCACTGTGGAGACTACTCTTTTCTCCACCACTCCTCTCCATACTCAAAGAGCACATGAACAAAGTAGACATGGTTGCAGGGATTGAGGTTTTGCATGGACACAGCAACATGGACTTTCCGTCACCCAAGCTTACTTGGCCACTGCCACATCTGAGTGTCTCATCTGCCAGTAGCAGAAACCTATATTAATTCTAAGATATGGAACCATTCCTTCAGGGAGATCAACCAGAAACCATGTGGCAAATTGATTATAAAGAACCACTTCCATTATGGAGGGAGCAGCGTTTTGTTCTTACTGGAATAGATACCTATTCTTGACATGAGTTTTGCCTTCACTGCACAAACATTTCTGCCAAAACTATCATTCATGGACTTACAGAATATCTTATCTACCAACATAGCATCCCACACAGCATTGCTTCAGATCAAGAAAATCACTTAACGGCAAACAAAGTACACCAAAGGGCTCATGCCCATGGAATCCACTAGTCATACCATATTCCTCATCATCCTGATGCAACTTGCTTGATAGGATGATGGAATGGCCTCCTAAAGACACAATTACAGCACCATGTAGGTGGCAACCACATGAAGAGTTGGAGCAATGTTCTCCAGGAGCCTGTATATGCTCTAAACTAGCCACTGATATATTGTACTATGTTTCCAATACCCAGAATTCATTGGTCCAGAAACCAAGGGGTGGAAGCTGGCATGGAACCACTCATAATTACTCCGAGTGATTGACTTGCAGCAATTTTGCTTCATGTCCCAGCAACCCTATCTGCATCAGGAGGTCCTGGTCCTGAAGGAAGGAGCTCTCCCACCTGGAAACACAACACAGATTCTACTGAGTGTCCTCTGGTCACTTTGGGCTTCTCATGTTTTGGATAGCAGGACAGAAAGTGATGTGATTGATCCTGATTATCAAGGAGAAATTGGACTGGTGTTACATAATGGAGGTAAAGAAGAATATGTGTGGAATCTAGGAGATCTCATAGACCAACTCTTAGTACTGCCATGCTCTGTGATTAAAGGAAACGGTAAACTCAAGCAACCCAATCCTGACCGGTCTCATGACCTAGATCCCTCAGGAATGAAGGTCTGGGTCACCCCACGAGGCAAAAAAGCATAGCCAGCTGAGGTCCTTGCAGAGGGCGAATGTAATACAGAATGGGAAGTAGAAGAAGGTAGTTCCACCAATCAGTTATGATCTTGTGACTAATTGCAAAAGCAAGGTTTGTGGTTGTTAGTTTATTTTCTTTATATGTGCTTGTTGAATAGCTTTTCTTTGTGCATGTATGATGCAACAGATACAATTCGATTCAGCGTGCTTTCATTTATATGTATGATAGATGTTTGCTGTTAGGTATAAATGTGATTTCATTAAAGTAGAGAAATTATAAATGGCTAAAGAATTGCATACTGGTGCCAACTTGGCAAGGAATGGACTGTGATAAGTAGGTTTATTGTGCCAACCTTGCCAATAAGAACATGTGGGATTAATAAGGTCACAGTTTGATTGGAGAGCAGAGATAAACGGCTCTGCAAGCCCTGGCCCTCTCTCTTCTGCTCACGGATTATCGGACCAGCATGCAGTTGCTTTAGCCAGTTCTCTTCCTTAACTTGCGAGCTATACTACCCATGGGACACCCAACTCAGGCACGGGGAGAGAGTTAGAAAAGACTTTCTCCTCGCGTGAGAATTTGCCATCCTGGAAACCCACGTGGAAAGTTCTATCCTATTCTACAGAGTCACTAAGAGCCTCCTCAATGACATCAACTCAACAACTGGGCATTTTAAGTTTTGTTCATTAAGAGGCTAAGTTTTAAAAGTTGTACTATATGAGAACCGAAGAATTTGTGGTAGTAAACCAGAAGTAATTCCCAGATCATTTGCTTTCATTTTGAAGAGTCTGTTACTCCATATCAACCTTTCTACTCCTCCAAATACCTGTGGCCTCCCGTGGATTCTGAGTGACAGTGATCCCATGGGAGAATTCTGAGAACGCAAACTGTCTCACCAGGTTTCTAAGGTGGTCATGTGTACGGAAGCACAGCCTCATCTCTCTAACTGAGAGGCTGATGTGTTGCCACTGGCAGCCTATCAGATCAGTGAGGTGCTTCATCATAGCCTCACCCCCCTTGAAAGGCTCAATCAACCTATACTCATATGTCTTGTTTTGTTAGTAATAGTAATGGATCCTTTCCTAGAGGCTCTCTTGGCCCGTCTGTTCCGATCTAAATGAGATTTTTATTGTCTAGTTGCATTTAAGGATTTCTTTCTTGTTAATTTATTGTTCCTATTTGCCCTGGAGTGGACATCAAACATGGTGACTGTGTGTTACAGAATAGAACTGCTCCTTCAGGTGTGTTTGGCTGTGATCCTTATAAAACCATATCACCAAGACTATCTTCCATGGCATCACAGGACAGCTTTGAATTTTTAAGATAACAATTGAAAGCTAATCATTTGGACCACTAACCAATAAAATCATTGAAATATTTATGAAATAAAAATGTCAAAATATGAAGCTATCATTTCTCCATCTAACCTTTATGTAGACCTATAAACTTCTGAAGGCAAAGTTTCCATCCCTTAAGAAGCAAAATGTATTCTCAAAACACCAAACATTAATACTATAGTGTGAAATTTTCTTGAATTACCAACATTTTGGCTTAAATAAAGTATGACTCATAAACCAAAACCTCACTGCCATTGAGTCAATTCTGCTCTAAAGAGCAGGGTTTCTAAGACTATTTTCTTTATGGAAGTAGAAGGCTTCACCTTTTCTTTTGGATCCTCTGTTGGTTTCAAAATGCTGACCTTACAGATTGCAAGCACAATGCAAAACCACTGCTCCTCAGGGCTCCTCTATGTCACACATAGAATTATGAAATTATATCACTTCTGTATGTGTCTAACTATTAACATAGTTCTGTAATATATATTTTAAATTAATGTATCATTTTTATTGGGGGCTCTTACAGCTCATATTACAATCGATACATCAATTGTATCAAACACATATGTGCATATGTGGCTTTCATCATTCCAAAACATTTCCTTTCTGCTTGATCCCTTGGTATCATCAGCTCCTCTTTTTTCCCTCCCTCCCCCCACCCTCCCACCCTTGTGAAGTCCGGACAATTTATAAATTATTATTATTTTAATATCTTACACTATCTGCTGTCTCTATGTTTCTGTTGTTTGTCCCCGTGGGTGGTGGTGGTGGTGTGTGTGTGTGTGACATGTTGATCATTGTAGCCAGTTCCCCATTTCTCCCCCTTCTCCCCCAACCTTCCCACCACTCCGGACTAGTATGATTTGTAAGGTTCAGCTGGAGTCATGATAATGGGGGAAGATTGTGATGGGGGAAGCAGTAAAGGACTGGAGGATTGTTGTTCATTCTGTTCTGTAGTATTTTTAATGTAGCAGTTCCTCTAAATATTTCTTAGAGTATTATTAGCAGGAGTTCAAATCTTCATCTCATCCTAGTGATAGTAATGCTATGAAAGAAGTAATAAAAATCACTGAATCTAAAAAAGGTGGGATTGAAAAGATTATGTGTGGCATCTGAGTAATAGGCATATTTCATTTGGATCATGTCTTTCCTTTGAAAAATATGCTCTTTGCTCAATTTAAAATTTAATGTCTGTATTCATTCTTTCAGGCATAGAAATTAATATTTATGATCATTAAATCATGGCAGCATGCCCAGGTCAGCTTAGATTAACATACATTTTCATCATGGGCTTTCTTTGGGATTTCAGAAAATAAATTTAAAATTTGAAAGTATTTTTGTTCTATGCATAGAGCTCTGAATAAACCACTTTTCTTTTCTAAGGACAAATAATATCACTCAATTTCAAACCAAGACATAAAGATGCAAAGCATTCATTCTGATTTTGCCTATAAACAGTAGAATATATTACTCTACTTTGCTGATGGTAAGCTAGACTACATTTTGACTCAAATTTGATACATATATATTCAAGTATAAACTACATTATTTAATGCATTGAGATTATATATAGACCCACTACATTACTGTTAAAAAGTATACTAAAGTTCTATCTACTTGATGTCCATGGAGCAATACTATGCAACTTTTGGGTATGACTGGCTCCCTAAATACCCCCTGGTAACTCATTGTGGAGCTAACCACCAAGTTAGCAGTTTGAAACCACCAGGCCCTCCTTAGGAGAAAGATTAGACTTTCTACTCCTGTGAAGAGTTCCAGTCTCATAAATCTACAGGGGAAGTTATAATCTGTCCTGTAAGGTTTCTGTGAGTCTGTAGATTATACGACGGATACAAAGCTCATTAAGGAGTGCTGGGCTGCTTACCACAGTCTCTGGTGAAGACATCGGCCTTCTTAAAAGGTCGCAAGCACCAGATGAGAATAGCTCTAACATTTCACACCCACCAGTGAATTAAGATTAGTCCAAGAACTTTTTATACGAACACTGGAATGCAAGAAGACTTCAGCATTTGCATGGATAGTTGGGATGAAGGAATAGTTCAGTTGAATTCATAGTTAAGGCAAGGGCAATCAACACACATAGGACAATTTTGTCCTTTTTTTGTCACTCATAATCAGGCAGAAGGTTGGGATGTGGTTTTTCACCTTAGTCCTTTTGCTATTCAAACAAGCAACCATAAATGCAGCTAGAAGTTAAAGTTTAACAATGCGTTTGCCTGAGCTCCACTCTCAGAAAAATGCAGGCTATATTAGATGCTGAACAAAATCATATAAACAAGAAAATGGAGATGGGACCATATCAAGACAGACTAAATGGTTTGGAATTAGTCAGGAGAAATATAAATTGAATGATAAAATTGTGGAGTTTATTTTAAAGACCAGGATAAGATAAAGAGGATATGTGTATCGTCCACATAATAGTGAGGGCATGCCATTTTGATGTCTTTGAAATTGGTTAAAATTAAGAAAAAAAGCAGTTCAAATGATGAATGCATGAATAAACTTTTAAAAAATAATATGATGGTAAAGTTATTAAAATTACTTCACAAATGCAGAAGGAAATCAGAGAGCAAAGATGCTATTTTAAGTATCATGTTATCAAATATTATTCAAATAAATAATATTTAAATATTATTTAAAGGTTATGTCTCTAACCAGTATTTTGCGGCCCCTTCACATTTATCTCTGAAGATAGTTTCATATGAAATGCCAGCCAGTATCATATTCTTTATAGTTAAAACTCTGCACTAACTTAAAACACCTTGAAAATGTATTCATGAGGATACTTTTAGCTCTAACATATAATTATTAATATTATCACTTTAATGTTCTTTCAGAAGATGCACTTGAACTCAAATCAGCTCATATAATTTAATTATGAGAGGTTAACAAATTGCCTCAATTTTACTTAATGTGTCTCAAGTATTAATAAAACCATTTAGAATTTTCTCAGATTCTCTTCCAAAGTGCATAAACCTATTCATCTTCACCTGGTCATTCTCCCAAGCCTGGTTCTCTTTAGATTCTAGGCTTTCTGTCTTTCTGTTTTGGTCAGCTGTTGTCCATTTGAATTTTCTCAAGAAGTTCCATTTTAACTGAAGGGCATAACAGTGACATGAGTTTGAAGGTGCAACAGGTTCTGAATCTATAAATCCTACCTTCCACCTAGTTAGACAGCGAAGAACAGAAAGATACAGAAGAAGTTTCATCCTCTAGCTCTTCAAATTAGCAAGCAAGAATCAAGTTTTGAATGTCAACTTAAGCTCAAAATTCATATATGTTTAACTCATTCATTTATTAAGAATACTAAACAAGGCTGAGCCCCAGTGGCATAAGTGGTTGAGTGTGGGACTGTGGCCCGCGGACTTGGCAGTTCAAATCCAGCGGCTGCTCTCAGGAGCAGCACTGGATAGCGCCCACAACCACCAGTGGCAATGATGTTAAAAAAAGTACTAAACAAAACCTGTGTGGACATTGCCTTATTGGAATTCATAATGTAACCCAAACATAACGCAAACCAAGATGTTAAATTTTTTAAAAATAGTGTTTATCTCATATGATTAAAATAATCCCCAGAACATAGTAGTGATTCAATAAATATTTGTGGGATGAAATACTGAACTGTCAGAACCTACTAAAAGCCCACTCCCCTCAAGTTGGCGGTGACTTGTAGGGACCCTATAAAATAGAGTAAAGCCTCCCCTTTAAGTTTCTGAGGCTATGGATTTTTTGCAAAGCAGAAAGCCCCATCTTCTGAGAATGGCTGTTGTGTTCACACTGCAGATTTTGTGGTGAATAGGGCAACTCATCCCAGTACACTGCTAAAATGATGATGATGATGATGATAATAATAATAATAATAATAATAATAATAATAATAAATTGTGGTAAGAATGTCAGACAAAATTCATGAAGACCTGGAGGAAACTACTTTGAGAGAATAAAATAAATTGTATATCTTGGGAAATGATATATAATCAGAGAAATGAAAGAGGACTGAGGGACTGAGGGCTAGACATGCACCTACAGAACTTTAGGATAAAAAAATTTAAAGCAACTGAAAAGGTGAAGCCTACATAGTCAGATTGGTTTAGCTTAATAAGTGAATAGTATAAGTTGAATAATTGGAAAGGAAGTTACAACCATGTTAGGTTTTCATTTATTTGTTTTCATTTTAGGGATATATTGAGAAGCCATGGGCTTATTTTAAACGAGAGAGCTAAAGTTTAGAAAAGCATTTTTAAATGATCATTTTTTCCATATTTGAAAAAATAGAGACAAATATGGAGGTGGAGAAACAAGGTACTAAACAAACAAAGATAGCTTAGATAGGGATAATAGTCATAAAAAAGAATGCATAAATACAAAATTATTTAGGTGATTAAAACTGCATCAGCATCAAGAAAGGGGGGCAGAAGGTGTTAAGAATATTAACAAATGTCTAGTTAGATTTACCAGTATGACAGAGTACTGAATGAGTTCATTGAGAATAAGAAAGACAATAATTAAGTAATCAGTTTTATAATATTAACAAGATATATACTTTAGAATTGCTCAACCAATTTGAATCCACATTTACCATAAAGAGTTCTATGCTTTAGTGTTCAATTTCTCTTGAGACTAGAAAATTTATGTTCTCAAAGCAAGAAGAAAAAAATGTTGACCTAACCGTTTTTTTTTTTTTTTTTTTTTGAAATCTTGTGTTGTGCTGACTCATTTTTCCAGTGAGCAATCTCATCCCCAGGACTTGGAAGGCAGGACAGAAAATCAGACACCTTTCTTGAGAACTCCTGACTTGGAAACCCTGCCACAAATGGCTGCAAACTGATCAATGGAAAATTGACTGACTGCTGGCTTGCTTCTTGCCTGCCTTTGCAGGTTAGCAAGATGCCCTATCGTGGTCTAAACAGACTTCTAGTGTTCATTTGAACTTTTAAATATCCCAGGAAGTGCATTGCTGAAGGAACATGGCATGATGCTTAGGTATTCTTTAAATAGAGGCCTTTAATCATTTGGGGTTTGGTTATATATATTCTTTTTACATCGTGCATTTCTAAACATGCACAAAACTACTTAATACAGTTTTAGGGATTTTTGAAGACGTAGTCAGTTTTTCCTTGTGGGAGTAGAAAGCCTCTACTGTTGGTAGAGTGGGTTATGCATTGAGGTCTCTCCTCAAGGTCAAAGATTGAAAACCACCAGCCGATCCAAGGATGGAAGAGCAGACTGTCTACATCTGCAAAGTCTCACAAATCCATAGCAACAGTTCTGCTCCGTCTGATAAGGTTGCTATAAAGCAGAATCAGTCTGATGATAATAAGCTCAGGTTTTTGTTTGTTTGTTTCTGTTTTTTGGAACTCCATTGAAGACTACTTATCTATCTAAGAATAATTCAGAAAAATCCAGGATTTTTGGCATTTAGTCAGGCAAATTGTCAGTACTCAACTTTTACCAACAAATTTTACCGAGTCACACCTCCAACAAATTTAGTACAAGGAGCAAAAACTATCATCTGTTATACTAATCAAAATTGTCCCATCGTAAGATATCGTGCAAAATTGTAAAAAGAAAAGAGACACACAAGCAGCGTTCTGATGACAGCATGTGCTGCCTGGGGACAGGCTACAGTACCCATGCGTTGATCTGGGCAAGACCTTTAACTTCTCTGATATCCAGACAGCCTCATAAAACCTTCACATATGCAGTGATTCCCCCCCAAAAAAACCAAAAAGCCTTCAAATATGAATGATTAGAAACTATAAATGAGTAAAATATTTCTTAATATGTTTATTTAAATTTTTCTTTAGCCTCTTTTCAAGAAAGTCACAAACTTGGACTAGTGATGAAGTTATTATTGAGTATTAATGAATATGTGCCATAATAGTTTTAATGTTCAACAGCACATTTGGACATAGTGAGGTCATAATCTATATCTAAAACTTGTACATTCAAAAAATTGTTGTGATACTGTAAATATGATTTCTAAATTTCTGATTATATTACTCGCTTACACAGCCAAATTAAAGGAAGTGATCCTGGAGTTTTGTACACATTTGCAGATCTGTAGCTTCACTTATAAAGAACAACATAATCATGAAATTTACACCATTAGAAAGCCAGGGAAACACTTGCACTTACCTCTGTCACTGTCATAAAGATAAGCGAACTTATCCCATTGATAGTATTCAATCAAGCTAAGCAGTGCTCCCTTGAGGTCAGGTCTCATCTGAATGACAAATGGGTGTGCGCCATCTGTTGGGAAGCTGGGAGTGATGAAGGAGACATGGAGAGTCCCACAGAATGATGTGATGGTATTTACAGACTTCTTGTCATAAAAGCCAAAAATGGCATAGACGCCTCTTGAAAACTGGGAACAGACTAGGAGAAAGGAGAAAGAATAAATATTTTAAATTTGTGTATAGTCATGGATCTGCTTGAAAACTAATGCCCACTTATATAAAAGACGAAATGAGTGTGAGGTTGAAACATAGAATTTGCTATAATGTTTCATCAAAATGCAGGGGCATTATTTACCTAGAATATTATGTGAGAATTAAAAATATATAGAACTGTGCACTCGTGCTCAACAATCTATGTGAGAATAAATAGCAATGTAAGAAGAAACTATTTTTTGAAATTTCATTTTTAACCTGCAAAAGGGCTCCCTACATTTCTGCATGGGATTTGGAGCAAGGGTAGACAAGCTGAAAGAGATGGCAACGGTATCGTGAAGTTGAGAATTGGGCAGAACTTACAACTTGGATGGTTGGAGGGGCATAGAGAAAACATTCCAGGGAATGAAAGATGTGGTCACTTAAAAATTTATGAATTACATATATATTTAGAAAATGGGAATAACAAACAGATTTGCATTATTTTTCTCATGTCCAGAGCACTTTCAGGAAAAAAAACACACAAAAATCCAGCTTCTGTCTTACAGGAACATTGAGACATATATCCACAAAAGAAGGAGAATATATAGCAAGGATGAAAAATGATTTAACTAAACTGGAACCTAAACTGTTGGGGCCATTGATGTAGGATTAAATAGCTATATCTTCTCAGCATCTTAAAAAACTTACTGCAACCATCATAGCATAATTACTGAGGCTCTTCTATCTTATACATGACTTTGATCATTTGGAAATATTTGAAAAATATCTCTGTGTGGCAGAAATGTTTAGGTTCTTGACAACCAGTCAAAAGATTGACAGTTTGACCTCATGCAGAGGCACCACATAAGATAGGTCTGGTAACTGCTCCAGAAAAGTTTTGGAACAGTTCAACTCTGTATACATGTCATCACCTACTAAATGGCAATTAATGATAAAACCATAAAAATATAGGTAAAAGATTTTGCTTATAAACTGTAATCTCCTTTTACACAATAAAATAAGAAAGTATAATACCTGAACATTTTATCTCAAGTCCATCAAAATTACTAATTAAAAAAGTAATTTAACTTGCAAATCCCCAACACTTTCACATATCTGAAACACATTTAGTTTAGATCACTCATCCAAACCATCTTAAGTCACAAATAGTGTTTGACTTTATCTAATAATTTCTATGGTATATTGACTCATTTATTCCTTACAATAATCCTTGAGGTGGAGGCTCTTATTGTCATTTTACTAAAAAATATACTGAAGAATAAGAACATTCAGTGACTCACACAAGGTCACATGACTAAATGATGGAGGCTGGATTTAAGCCTAGAACATCTGCTTTGAGACTCCATGCTTAATCAATAGATTATATTGTTCTCACTTGTATTATTGGAATATATCTGCAATTGTCATTTCTCATACACATTTGTCCCTTATATTTAGTTTTATCTCTCCATAATGTTGCGAGAATGACTTATATATGACATAGCTGAGCATATTACTGTTGGAACTAAGTGTTACTTTATGCAAAACAGATCACATCAATGTTTCCTACAAATTGACCATAACACAATTACTTAAAGCCATCGATCCTAATAAACTGTATGGCCTCGAGAGAATGACATGATATATTTTCAATCTCAAGACTCACTATGATCCATGGAATAAATTATAGTTAGTAGCCATATAACCAACAAAATAAAGCAACCTATTGCAATAATATCAAACACATTTAATTTAATTAACCCCACTAGAGGGATAATAATATGAACAATACCTTAGATAGTTTAATTATTTTACAGGAACAATTTGTAGAAAAAAATAATTTGTTCAAGAATGAAAAACACTGAAAAATGCATAAAGATTTTTTAATGAACCATTTTATTGGGGGCTCATAAAACTCTTATCACGATCAATCCATACATCAAATGCAATCCACATTTGCTCATTTGTTGTCATCATCTTTCTCAAAATATCCTCCTTCGCCTTAGGCCCCCAGTATATCTCCCCACTTTTCCCCTCCCTCCCCACTTCACCTCCCCCAAGAACCCTTAATAATGTACAAATTGTCATTGATTTGTCATGTCATGCACTGTTCAAAATGTCCCTTCACACACTTCCCTGTTGTTCCTACCCAGGGAGGAGGTTATATATAGATCACTGCAATTGGTTTCCCCCTTTATATTCCACCTTCCCACTACCCTCCCAGTATCGCCATTCTTACCACTCACTGCTCCTGAAGGGATCATCTGCCCTGGATTCCCCATGTTTCCAGATCCAGTATACATCCCCTGGTCTAGCTGGATTTGTCAGGTAGAATTGGGATCATGATTGTGGATGGAGGAAGCATTTAAGAATTAGATGAAAATTGTATATTTTATTGTGGCTACACTGTACCTTGACTGACTCATCTCCTTGCTGTGACCCCCTCTGTAAGGGGATGTCACTTTACCTCTTGAGGGGCTTTGGGTCCCCAATCTGTACTCCCCCTCATTTTTAATGATATAATTTTTAGTTTTTTAATGCCTGATACCTGATCCCTTCGACACCTCATCATCACACAAGCTGGTGTGCTTCTTCCATGTGGGCTTTATTGCTTCTGTGCTAGATGACTGCTCATTTACTTTCAAGACTTCAAGACCCCAGATGCTATATCTTTTGATAGTTGGGCACCATTAGCTTACTTCACCACATTTGCTTATGCACACATTTGTTGTCAGTGATCATATCAGGAAGGTGGGTATACTATGGGTGGGTATACAATGATATGATTTTTAGTTCTTTGAAACCTGATAACTAATTCCTTTGATATCTCGTGGTCATACAAGCTTGTGTGCTTCTTCCACGTGGGCTTTGTTTCTTCTGAGCTAGATGGCTGCTTGTTTATTTTCAAGCTTTTAAGATCCTGGGCACTACAACTTTTGATAGCCAGGCACCATCAACTTTCTTCATCACATTTACTTATGCATATCTTTGTCTTCAGTGATTGTGTCAGAAAGGCACGCATCTTGGAATGCCAACTTAATATAACAAAGATTTCTATAGCAATTCCCCAAACCAAAAGCTTCATTGCCACCCAGTCAATGCTGATTCATAGTACTTTCCTTGGATTTCTCAGACAGTTTCTGCAGGAGTAGAAACCCCAGTCTTTCTCCCACAGAGCTGCTGGTGGTTTTCAGCAGCAACTATGCAGGTTGCAATACAATGCACAACCATTACACCACCAGGGCTGAGGCTCCTCGAGCAGTTCCTGACAAGCATAAATTACAGGCAGCAATTTTTTTCACTAGCTATTGTATGACATTAATTTTAAAAACACAAGGTTGCTTATTGAGTAGAATTTCTTTTTCACACTTCCATTTTCTTTTAATTATTCTATGACATCGAATTACATAGTTTCTGTTTATGTATTTTGTTTATTCTGTGCTTTCTATTTCTACTCTGTACACTATCCAAATGTTTTTTTTTCCTTTATAATGAATCTGAAGAGTAGATGGATGCATCTAAAACACAACTGGATATATCACTCCATATTTGTTCCCTGCCTTATCCTAATATAAAGATGAAATTTTAAGTTCTATTCCGGACCATATTTTGGGGGTCTTTGTTGTAAACACTTTTCAAAGTGTTTGATGATTACATTCATATAGGCCTTCCATTGGTGAAATTTATAAAGACAAAACTTGAAGTGATTTATAATTTTATATGTAGATATATTTGTGCTGAAAACTATATTGTCTGGAAATTTGTTTAGAAATTGATGCTATACTGTGGTCTAAAAAGTGGGATTCTGGTGAAACTATATCTGTATCTATTTGATTTCCCTGAAAAGATTTTTGCATGTCATCTAGATATTTGGGGTTGGGAAATGTGTTTTATGAACAAGACTCATTCTTACAACTCCAGCCCCAGCTTCTGCAGAATGTTTGATAAAGGATGCCACTGTGTGGATACAGAGACAGTCCTAATAAAGAAACATGCTTTTCCTTTCCCTTTGATTTTATACTCTAGAGTGAGTTGTCAAGGCACCCCTGTTATCATGACCATCTGGAATCACTTGGGTTTGATCCAATAGCAGGTATGATCTGCACTATATTTCATAAGAATCACAATTCATCTAGCCCATAATAGAATCATAATTCACCTTTCACCCCACTGGCAATCCTTCTAATTCTCCAATGGAATATAATTACCCAATAGCTTTTTTCTTCCTTAACTCCCGTGGTCTTTCGTAGCCTACTCTTCTTTTTCTCCTTGTGACATATATCCAATTACATATTTGCCTACAATACTATTTGCCTGGATGTTTCACCACTTTAATTCATTATTACACATACACGTAATAGCCATTTAGCCAACATTGCCCTTTTGATTCTCTTTATCTTAGGTCAGTCACTGTACCCTATTTAGTTAAGCCCCAGGAAGAATGTCATTGAGTTATCTAACCTGCAGTTGATCAGGATAGCCACCTGAGTTTAAGTATTTGTTTACCAAGTTTTGGTTACCTTTTCAAGATGAAAAAAAAATTTTATTTTCAACACCTCAACTCCGAATACCCAAGATGTCTTGTCTCCTAATACTGATACCCCTCCTTTAATATGCCATGGATAATAAGCTTATTGGTATAATGTGGAAGTGAACTATTTGCAGTAGTTTTAAACTGCCTTATTTGATTAAAATTAAATTACTCATATTGATAATTATGTATTACTTCAAAATGTATTCATTTCCCTAGGTGCTTCTTTCTTGAATGTAGAAGAATGTCCACTAAGGACATGCAAAAATGTTTTTGCTCCTGGCTGTAACATCAGTTCCAGTTCATGACAACTCTGGATATGTAGACTTAAACTGCTCCATAGAATTTTCAAGCCTTTGACTTTTCAGAAGCCATCCCCAGGCTTTTCCTGTGAGGAGAGATCGGTGAGGTTGAAACACCACTCTTAAGACTTAATCCCTGTCAAAAAAAAATCAAAAATAGCTATAAAGCAAGTTAGATACGATTGTTGTTGCTCTTCTTAAGTGCTCTTCTTCTTCCAGTCATTTTCAGTTTACAGCACCCTATGTACAGCAGAACAAAATACTGCCTTGTCAGGGGCTGAGCCCTGGTGACGTAGTGGTTGAGTGCGGGACTGCAGCCCACTGGCTTGGTGGTTGAAATCCAGCAGCAGCAAGGCTGGATAGCTCCCACAACCACCAGAGGGCAGTGATGCACCCCAAAAAATAAAAGATAAAATGCTGCCTTGTCTCTTGCCATCGTCAAAATCATTGTTATAATCTGGTCCATGGTTGGAGCCACTATGCTAATCCATCTTGTGGAAAGTTTCTCTGTTTATGGCTGCTTCTTTTCTTTACCAAGCATGATGCAGTTTTCCAAGATCTGGTGCCTGATAACATGTCCAAAATACAAGGGTGGAGCTTTTTCCATCCTCACGTCTAAGGAGCATTTTTGCTATATTTCTCCCAAGACAGATCTGTTCATTCTTTCACAATCCATAGTACTTTAATATTATCTGCCAGTACCATAACTCAAATGTGTTCATTCTTAAGTCATTCTTAAGTCTTTCACATGCATCCGAAGCAATTTAAAAAACCATGACTTTGGTCAGGCACACTCTGGTCTTCACCGTAGTATTTTGCTTCTCAACAATATCTTGCTTCTTAAAGAGGTTTGTACAGCAGATTTGCCTACAGCAATGTGTCTTTGATATTATGATTGTGATGACCACATCAGTGAGTATGAATTGCAGATCGAAGAAAGGTAAAAGTCTTCACAACTTTAATCTTTTCTGCATCATTGATTTTACCTACTGGTCCAGTTGTGAGCATGTTGGGTTTTTAGGGTTGTTGTTTTTTCTTTGACATTAAGTTTTAATCCAAACTGAGACTGCAAACCTTGATCTTCAACATGTATGTTAAGTCCTCCTCATATTCAGCAAGCAAAGTTGTATCGTCTGCATGTCTCAGTTTGTTAATAAACCTATCTCCAAACCTAATGCTACATTATTCTTCCTAGAATTCAGCTTCTCTGATTGTTTGCTTCGCACATGGATTGAATAGTATGCTGAGAGTAAAAAATCCTGACATACAACTTTCTTGATTTTATACCCTTCTATTTGCACAACTGCTTCTTAATCCAAATACAGTTTCCTTCACATCATCATAATGAAGTTTTCTGGAATTCCCATTTTTCTTCAAGCTACCTGTAGTTTGTTATCATCAACATAGCATTCAGCCTTGGTATATTCAATAAAACACAAATAAACATCTTTATGGTTCTCTCTCCAATCAATCAAGATCCACTTGACATCAGAAATGATATCCCTTATTCCATATCCTCTTCCTGAATTTTTGGAAGCTCATTCCATTTCATTTTTTATTGGTTCTCAATTTTTTAGGTTCATATTTTGTATATTTCAAGTTCCAAATATTAATAAATGTCTGCAACTCTTTCTTATCACTTTGACTCATGCCCCATCAGCAAATGAAAGTATAAAAGCTTTACTGTATTTGTCACTTTATTGTCAACTATGCTTTGAGAAGCCAGTCCTTCTCAAAGAACTGAGTGCTTTCTGACTGAAGGGATCATCTTCTGCCAATGTTCATATCTAGCAATATTCTTCTGCTATTCATGAAGTTTTTAGTAACTGACAATATTTCACTGCTGCTCATAATATTTTCAGATGTTAGAAGTGGACAGACTATTTACACAGTATAATAATATAAGCTTCTCATATAGTCAACGTTTTCCTATGATGCCTTTGAAGGCAGAGGGAGGAATGAAATGTCTCTCAGTTCCAACCGTACCTTCAATTATGATTTCGGGAGTTTTATAATGATGAGTATTATAATTTTATCTAGTATTGTCATTTGTACATTACCACAAGCGAATAGGTAAGATGCACTTGCTGACTTCTCTAACTTTAATTAAATATCTAATATCATTTTTCTACAAACTCTGCAAAGTCAAGTCCTTTTAAAGTACACTTTAGGTCAAAGAGCAGAAATTATAATCTCTCGTGTCAGTAACTTGCCGATTACTTCAATTTTGATTACAAGCCCAGCTGATATAAACTAACAGTAATGCTGACGGTGCATCCAGTGCACATCTATTTTTCTTGGGCCATTCTGCTCTTTGATGCTGCTAATGCAGCATCTCCGAATATACTGAGGGAAACCTCAAAGGGTTATTCAGTAGAAAAGGAGAAGTACAAGGTATGAGTTACATTTTTTTTTTACTTTTTAAAATGTAACTTTCCATTCACTTCAATATTGTAGCATTTATTGCTCTGTTACACTTGGACATCTCAGCTGCTGGCTTCCTTGGCTTTGATTTAGTGATCGTGTGAGTTGGAAAGACCCTCAGTATGTTACTGACCCATGAAAGCAAGTTGGGCTGGTCTCTCTGTATTGCTGTGTGAACTAATTTGCTGTTATATCCTTTTCTGTTATACGAGCATATCTATCCATCTGTATATCTATCTATGCCAGTAGTCATTTCAGTGCAAAAACTGGTGAATGCTATATCATTAATGATATTTACTTCAAAATAAGGCGGTCACAAAATATTTCCCTCCTCCCATCATCATAATTACATACATTAACCCTTATATATGTTGGCCCTGATCTCACTCTTCAAGTTGTTCTGTCATCTGACAGTAATTAATCCTAGTTTTTAAAACAAGCTATCTCTTTCTCAGATTGTTTTCTTACTTTCACTTAAAAAGAAAAATCAAACATGCTCCTTGAAATGCTTTTTATGACCCCCCTGTGTTGTTGTTAGACTATCTGCATCTTTAAAAAATTACAGCTTCTATGGACACAAGTGGACACAAGTGCAACCGAAATCCTTGACAATTTCAGGTTTTCTCTGCTCATTATAATGCTTAAAGCATAGGAAGATAATAGAAAATACTGGATAGTCACACAGACAGACAAATAATAACAAAACCCCTCACCAAAATAAAAATAAGAAAATCTGGAAATCTTAGTAAACACAAATTAAGAACAATGAAAACCAAAAAAAATCTACAGAGAAAATGAACTCAATATAGAAAAGTGTACTAATTAAACATGTCATCATCTTCACAAATAAAAGCACAGCAAAATTCCAGCAGTCCATTCATAATCCATAAATAATTGTACTGAATCCAAACTAAATTGATTAAACAGATCAATTAAGAGGCAGAATGATGGGATATATAAGAAAACATGATCTATCAAAATGATGACTGCATTTTAGACACAAAGATAAAAACACAGTATCTAAGTATGAGAAACTGGGCCAAACAAATGGTAGCACCCCCCACCTACAAAAAGAGCAGAAGCAACACATTGATTTCTGGTACAATAGGCATTAAGGCACAGACCAGCATAAGGGATAAGGAAAGCATTATATTCTGACTGTACTAATAATTTCTTTCAGAAGAATTAATACCTGACCAATCCCAAGGAGGCTGAAAGATGATGCTTTCTTCTCCTAAAAACTTAGTCTTGGAAGCCCAAGGGGAAGTTCTATCCTGTCCTATCAGTCAGTATGAGTCCATGACAGGGAATGAGCAATTAATTGTGAATTCTAAAGAATTGGAGATTTGAGATATTACAACTGTCCAACTCTTCTGGCTTGCTATTCTGCCCTATTTTTATTTCCACCATCCTCTTGAATATAACCCTTTTATCTTTGGGATCTGCTAGTCAATGCAAAGTCCAACAGAAACTTCATAACAAATCCCCCAAACCTGAACCCCTGACATAAAGAGCATTAGTTCACTGGAGAATTTTAACAATCTTTCATAAAAGAGCTGACGTAATTCTCAGTGATATTGGCATATTCACGTATCATACAATCACAACTGCTCTACAACATAGAAAATGATGACCATTTTCCAATTGATGACAATTTGCATTCTATGAAGCAAATATAAACCTAATACCAACGCTAGAGAAAATACCACTGTAAAGTGTAGATAAATATTCCTCACAAGTATACATGCAAAAATTCTACTCAGCAAGGTCAGGTATTTTATAAAAATAATATATCATGGTTAACTAAAATTCATAATACATCCAGCAAGAAGAATGGGCTGACATTAAAATTCCAACAAATCAACCCATCCTATAAATGAAACAAATGGAAGTATTCAAATGATTATCTAAATTGATTCGGAAAGACATTTTACAAAATTCAAAATTTATTCTTCATTAAAACTCTAAGGAGTATTTTTTTAAAACAGAATTAAAGGCATATACACAGAACCAGCAGTCAACATTATCCTAAATGGAGGAGATTGAAAACATTCTCCTTGTGTTTTAAGAATGATTGTACAAATGTACAAATGTTCTTTGCATACAATAGATGGATGTATGGATTGTGATAAGAGTTGCATGAGCTCACAATAAAATTATTTTTTTAAAGAATGGAACTCATACTCAGGCACTGCTTACCACCACTTATATTTAATATTGTATTGGTAGTTCTAACTACAGCAATAAGGTAAAATAGCTAGATGATTGATGATAGATAGATGGAAAAGATGGAAAAAGACACGACATTTCTAGGGAATGGGCAAATCTATCCCTATTTACAAGTTATGTGACTCTATACATAGAAAATTCCAGAGACGCCACTACTGGAATTAATACAATTAATTAGCAAAGTGGGAAAGCACAAGAAAAGCACAAAAATAAATCATCTTCCTTTATGCTAACAAGGGAAATTATGAAAAAGAAATCCGGTGCATAATGCTATTTATAATAGCTACCAAAGTATTAAACCTAACTAGGAACACAAAAGACTTAAATAAAGTACAAGTAACTACTGCAAGCAATCAAAAAGACTTACATAAATGGAAGAACTTATCATGCTTATGGATAGACATACTTAAATTGGGGAAATATCATTATTGAACAAAGCAATCTACAGAAAGAAATGAGTCTCTATCAACATTTTGAAAGGGATGAAAAAATTGCCAATTTTATGAAAAGGAAAGAGACTTAGGATAAGGAAAGCACTTCTGACAACGAAGCAAAAAGTAGCGACCTTAGAGTGGTACAATGACAGGCACATGGACAAATGGAAGAAAACTGAGAACTCAGGGTACATGGGACAACTGATATTAAAGAAACAGAAAAAATCATTAAATGGGGGAAGAGACTAAAAACTCAAACTCATTGCTTCACACCATATCCCAAAACAAACTCAAAGACATAATTGTATAATTTAAAGATCATAAAGAAAAAATAAGGTATATTGGGCACTCTAATTAAAGCATAAATACTGAATCAAATATAATTAAAATGCACAAGCAGCAAAGGATAAAGGAGATATTGTGACCCCCCAAAAGTTTAGACAGGTGTGCCTCAAAGCCTTCTCCAGAAGAATAAAAAAGTTGCACCTACAGACTAGGGCATTTAAAAAATAATAATAGATATAGCAAGAGAATAATCTCTAAAATATAGAGAAAATACCAACATCTAAAAGGAAAATTATCAAGAGTACCATACATCCCTTTAAATTTATACAATTGCTTTAATATATTAAAGCAATATTTTAGGTTTCCTTGTAAACGTTTGAGGGGATATTGATTAAATTTTTTACTTTTGAAGAATTTAAATATATATTCTAGCTTCAAAATAAAGTTGAATGACTGAGAAGTACATTTCTTGTTGCTAAGAGGTATAGAATAGATAGCAACACAGAATGACCCAACGTTACAGAGCATGGTCTCATTCCCACCCCCTAGCCACAAACTCCACCCCCAGCCCTGCTAATTGTTCATCTTTATAGAAGCAGGTCACCATAGGCTAAGGCTAACCTCCACCAGTTCCTCTAGCAGCCGAGCGATTAGCCTTGGTACCACCAGCCTTTTAAAGTTTGCAACCTAGCATTTACTAAAGCATTTTTCTTCTCATATCTGTTGACAAGAAGGGTTATTCTACTTGGAACCGAGGAGTTGGTATCTCTTCCTAACCTCTCATTTCTCTAAATGCCTGATCACTCCTGTTCTGCAGAGTCTCCACTCCCCCGTCTCTACACACACAATTCCAAGCATAGATAGTCATAGTATATATAGTATATAGCAATTTAGTGATCCAAAGAAAATGGGAAGTTTAGTAAGCATACTCCACAATGCCATTTTCTAAAGTACATCTCACTGAGGATTTCCCTATAGCCCTGCTGTGATAAATCGCTTCTCCTGTGCTACATTCTGATTCCATTTTTACCACAAATATTAAATGGGATGCAGAATCATAACTCAGAAGGAGAAAAGCATGAATTCATAATAATACACTTTAAAAAACTTTACCCTTATATTTTATTTTTATTATGTTTTTAATCATTTCATTGGGGGCTCATACATCACTATCACAATCCATATATACATATATTGTGTCAAGCACCTTCGCATGCCCACTGCCATCATCCTTCTCAGACCATCTGTCCTTCCACCCGAACCCTTGACATCACCTTTTCTTCCCCTCTATTGCTACCCCTCCCCCACCAACCCTTGATAGTTCATAAATTATTATTATTTTGTCATATCCTACACTGCCTGATGTCGCCCCTTGCCCACTCCTCTATTGTCTGTAGTCTAGATAGGTTATGTGAAGAACCTTGTAATCGGCTCCATTTTTCATAAACTTTAATGAACATTGATTTTTTCGGACCACTGTGTTACATTTGTTGAGCAAGGTGAAATGTCATAGGTTTATTGCTGCTGCGCATATAATATGCAGTTTTTAAAAATATATAACATTTAGTCTTCTTCCATTCATCATCCTAAATAACAAGTAAGGGTAGAACTGGCAGTAATGGGCAATAATTCTCACGTGAATATTAATGATTGGTTCTGGACCCATAAGTGAAAGAGAATTGTCTCCATTAATATAGGATGCTATCTTATAAAAGATAGACCCATTCTTCATCCCCTGGACACACATTACCTCTTCATCAATTTTGCAATTTCTTGTTCAACTTACGTTCTATATAAATTCAGAGTACTCATTGAATGTTACAGATAAAATGCCAGGCAGAATTTCTGCAGATGGAGTATCCCCAACTAGCCCCTATTACCAGCTAGATATGTATCTCTGGTTTGTTATAGTTTTCAAATGTCTCAGCATTCTCAGAGATCCCATTATGCCCAGACTTAGGTCTATATGGTTAAACATTGAAGATAAAATGTAGCAATGTAAGGTAATAGCTATTTATTATTCAACATACACTTAACATTGTCAAGTGTGTGTCGTGTATAATAAATTTGGGGAAAGCCCTGTTTGCACACTGATGAACCAAGCACACTGCTTGGTTGCTAACTCTATGAGGAGCGGCCTGAATCCACCAGGTGTTCCAAAGGGGAAAGATGCATCAGTTGGAGAATGAGCAGTAAATTGATGCTAATGGGTAAGGAACAATCCAGAAAAGGATAATAAAAATGATCATATACCTGGAAGAAAGCAATCAATGTCACTGAATAATACATATAAAAGCTATTGAATCGGTGTATATTTTGTTGTGCATATTCTCAGCAACAACAATAAAATAAATTAAAATTTATTAAAAGAAAATGTACAACTTTGGAAAGCCTGTAGGGCAGAATCATTATGAGAAAATGACAATATTTTATTTTTCTTTTAAATTTTCTGTGGTTCTCCACAAGTCTGAATAGACTTTCTTCATTTTCCTCTTTCTTTTTTATATAAATCCCTTCTCCTTTCCTCTTCTGTCTCTCTCAATTCTTGTAAATATCTATTTTCATCTATAGCCTATTGTGATAGGTAAACTTGTTATGCCAACACAGCCAAAGAAGATAGGCAGGTTTGTTGTGACAACCAACATGGCTGATCAATTGATGGGTGGAGATAGAAATGACTCTGTAAACCCTCTTGCTCTTAGATATTTGGACCAGTCAGCTGCCTTGTTCATCCTGTGCCTCAACCTCTAAGCAACACTACCCGTGGGACACCTAATCTGTGGACTGTGTTGCTGTGAGTTGAGGTTCCTTCAAGCCCTGCTTCACCACGCTCCTGGGATATACATCTCTTGAGCTGGGGACTGTTGGACTCTGTCATCTGGACGATTATTGGCGACCTGCTCTGCTGTTTGCTGCTTGTGACCGGATAGCCAAAATTGCTCTACAGAGGACTACTTGGCAGCCCTCAAGACTCCAAGGACTGCCAGTCTTCTAGCTGTCTCACACAAGTGAGTTGCACTGAGCCATTTACACTGCTTTATAGATTAGTTAGCTGCTTATCTCTTATTTCATATATCCTATCATATAAAGAGAATTACCAGTGTCCTGGTTTTGTTCTCTAGAGAACCTTAACACACTTACCTAAGGCATCCTATTCCCTATAGAAACTTTTGGACTTTAGTATCTAAAAAAATACCTTATCTCTTAGTGATTGTATTTATATGTCAGAGCTGCATTTTATCAATGGTGATTAACTTTTAGTCCAAACACACATTTTACCTCTTGAGACAAAGCTCTATTTTGTGCATAATTGATGTATACTCAAATATTCATAAAGCTTCCAAATAAAACATCTTTCTTTAAAATTGATGCAGATAGAATTTGACATCCTTTTTGGCCTGTTGTTGCTGGACATTATTGAGTCAGTGCCAACTCACAACAAGTCAATGTGACACAGTAGACCCGCCCTATAGAATTTTCGAGAATTTTACAGTTTTTATAGGAACGGACTGCCAAGTCCTTCACATTCAGTGCTCATAGATCGTTCCAATGGATAGCAGTTTGATTAGTGGCCAAGATGATATGAAACCGATGCCCCTTCCATACTTGCCTATTCATACACTATCAAGCTAATTCAAAATCACAGCATCGACAACCTCTTTTAATAGCCCAAAACACTTCCAAAGTTTCACAGAAACTGCTTGCCTGCTCTATCTCTTGGCAAGTGGGGAATTCTTTTCCATAGGCCACTGCATTAAGCTTTAAAAGTCAAATTTTATTTTAATATAATATAATGAGCAATTATATAATTATGTAAATGAAATCTTTGTCCTGAAAAGTGCTGTGGATGATTAAACATACATCCCTAACTTCCAAGTGCCCCAGAGAAATTTATCTCAGCAGTTGGGCTCATAGTCTCTTGATGCATTGAGTCCTGGGAAAAAGATAGCCTAGCAGTTGCTAAGGAATCAGAGCACTTTGTTCCAATGGTTCTGTTTCATTGAACACCCTCTTCAATAATAAAAGCATGGGATGAAAAGCTTCAAAAGTGTTAGCAAATTAACTTCTATTGTCCCCTCATATTTATTTTTACTAGTAAACATACATACGTACAAATATGGTTGACACAGTGGATGGATATGTGGATTGTGAGAAGAGCTGTAAGGGCTCCCAATAAAATGGTTTTTAAAGGAAAAAGTTTATCATTCAAAAGTAATATGGAGAAATAATACAAATTTAAGCAAGCATAACACAAGAAAAAATTGTGATCAAGTCCATTTTTGACTTATAGCACACTTAATAAGAGAGCAAAACAGCGCCTCTGGATTTTTAAGGCTGTAAACTTCTACTGGAGCAGAGAGCTTCATTTTTTCAAATGGAGCACTGCTGAATTCAAACTGCTGACGATGTCACCCACAACCCACTGTTTAACCTGCTATGCTAACTGGGCTCCTTTAAATCAGTCTATTTGTTAAAAATCTATGATTTTCCTTCACTCTTACTTGTCTCATAGGCAACCATTTGTTCTGCGTGATTCCTAACTTGTTATAATTTGGATTAATTTTATTTGTTTTTATTTTTTGTTATGTTTATATTAACAAGATCCTAAGACCATTGTGTGTCTCTTGCTTATCCACCATCTGTCTCTCCGTTTTTCATATGACAGTGGCGTGCATGCTGCTGACTTGGAAAATGATGTCATCAATGTTTCAATAGCAGCAGGATGACCCAAGGCTTCAGGAGAGCTTCCAGAGCAAGAACAGGTTGTTAAAGAGGAATAGACTGTAAATTCCTGAAGAATTAGTTACTAAAAATCGTATGACTATCAGACACATGTTTTCAAATATTGAGAACTTCATGAAAAGCAAGGGAACACTGTCAAATATAGTATGGGAATGTGGGCTCCTTAGGGTGGAAACACTCAAGATTTGACTCTGGAAAACCTGCCTTCTCAATGTGGAGTCAACAATAATGATGTGAATGGGTAAACACTGTCAGGACCCGCACTTGGGGTCAGGCATGACTAAAGATGGAAAAAAGAGCTGTAAATATCTCTTTATAATTGGAACATGGACTGTAAAAAGTATGAATCTAGGAAAATGGAATGTCATCAAAAATAAAATGCATGGCATAAAATTCAATGTCCATGGAATTAGCTGAAATAGACTGACATTGGCCATTTTGAATCAGAAAATCATAAAGTTTGATGTGCTGGGAATACTACCATCAAGAGGAATGGTTTTGTATTCATCGCCAAAAAGAACATTGTACTCTTTGTCT
Source organism: Nesogale talazaci (assembly GCA_004026705.1). Lineage (NCBI taxonomy): Eukaryota > Metazoa > Chordata > Mammalia > Afrosoricida > Tenrecidae > Nesogale > Nesogale talazaci. The sequence goes on from PVJH01010967.1 coordinate 36,710, forward strand.
TGAAGTACAACACTGTCTGTAAGAAGATAACTATCCACATACAAGGAAACCTAGTCCCTGCAACTATTATTGAAATTGAAACATCAACCACTAACACTAGTGATAAAGAAATTGAGGAATTTTACCAACATCTAGAATCTGAAACAAATTAAACTTGCAATCAAGATGCATTGATAACTATTGGCAATTGAAATGCAAAAGTTGGAAACAAAGAGGAAGGAACAGTAGTTGGAAAGTATGTCCTTTGCTACAGAAATGAAGCTTGAAATTGCATGATAGAATTTTGCAAGGTAAATGGCTTCTACATTGCAAGTACTTTTTTTTTTAACAACAAAAATAATGACTATGCCTCCGGACTTTGCAAGTGTAATTCACAGAAATCAAGTTGACCACATCTGTGCTAAATGACAGCACTCGAAATGAGGCAAGGAGATAACTGTGGAATAGACCATCAACTGTTCATATGTAAATTCAGGTTTCACATGAAGAAAGGTAAAACAACTCACAGAGAGCCAGAATATTCCCTGGAACATAGCCCAACTGCCCAACAAGTAGTATCATGATAAATGGAGAAATGATTGACATTTTCGAAGATTTCGCCATGCAAGTGTCCATAACCAATGCTAATTAAAGCAAAAGACTGTGTTGCATTAGGTAAATCTGTTACACAAGACTTTCTCAGAGTATTGAAAAGTAAGACTGTTATTTTGAGAACTGAGTTATGTCTGCCCCAATCCATGGAACTTTCCATTGCCTTATATGCATATGAAAGTTGTATCTTGACTAAGGAAGATGGAGGAAGAAATTATGCATTTAAATTCTGGTGCTGTAGAAGAATACTGTAAGTACCATGGACTGCTAAAAAGACAATAAATCTGTCTTGGAAGAAGTACGACTTCTTAGAGGCAAAGCTAACAAGACTTTGTCTTAAACCCTGTGAAGATATTGTCAGGAGAAGAAGCGAGTCTCTTGAGAAGGACCTCATATTTGATAAAGTGGAGGGGAAGTGAAAAAGAAGAGCTAAATTGACACAGCGACTGTAACAACAGGCTCGGGCCCAGGAACAATTGTGAACACGGTGCCAGACCTGGCAGTGTTTCACTCTGTCGTGTATAGGGTTGCTACGGGTTGGACAGAACTGGAAGGCACCTCTCAGTAACCGTCTTACTTATTGACATTAGCGATCCAGTCTTCCCAGTTCTTATCTTTAAGCAGGAGCTCCAGGGGTGTGGTGAGCGCAACATTGTGTCACTACCGACCACAAGTTCAGCAAGGGATGCTTTCTACTGCTATAAAGCTTAAGAATTTATTTCTCCTGTTATAAAGATCAACCTTCTCTGAAACCAGCACGATTTTGTATTAAAGGGTCTATGCATCAGAACTGTGCATCAGAATTGTCTATGCACAGGAATTGTCTCAATGATAGTAAGGTTTTTTTTGCTTGGCTTTGCTTTTTTCAATGATTTTTATTAGGGGCTCTTACAGCTCTTATAACATTTCATACATCATTTGTATCAAGCATATTTGTACACATGTTGCCATCTTCATTTCCAAATATTTTCTGTTTGAACCCATGGTATAAGCTCCTCTCTTTCCCCCTCCTTATTAAAAAAAATCATTTTATTGGGGGTTATACAACTCCTATCACTATCAATACATACATCAGTTGTATGTAGATCTCATTTGCACACCTGTTGCCATCATCACTCTCAAAACATCTCCCCTCCACTTAGGTCTGCAGTATCAGCTCCTTATATTTCCCCTCACTCCTCTCCCCCTCATGAACGCTTAATAATTTACAAATTGTTATTACTTTTTCATATCGTACACTCTGATATACCCCATTACTCATTTCCCTCTTGTCTGTCCTCCAGAGAGGAGGTTATATGTAGATCCCTGCCATTGGTCTCCCCTTTCTACTCCACTCTCCCTCTGCCATCTGGGTAAGTTTTCCTTTTCAATATCATTGATTCTCCCCTTGATTTCCAATGGCACCTTGATATATATGAATAGGTTTCTTTGTGAACTCTTATTTTGCTTATTGAATATTTTGGAACTAACTATTGCCTCTGCTGTCTTCTTGAAGAGCTTATTTAAGTCTTGTTTTATTTAAAAATTTGGTGAAAATTGAATTTAAATACAAATTATTTCAAATATTAAGCTTTCAACATTAAATATATAGCTACTCTCTGTTGCCTGAGACTTGTTTTATGGTTTTCAGTGAAAGTTTGCAATATTCTCCATTATTTTCCTATTTCTTGTTATGTTTATCCTTAGATATGTTGTAGATTTCATGTATTCTGGTGAGATACTTTTCTTTATATTTTATAATTTGATATCACTATGGAATAGGAAACCTATGACTTTCAAATGAGAATTTTTGTTCCCAGTGACCTGATTAACTCTCTTAACGATTCTACAACGTTTCAGTTGATTCCCATGTACTTTACCAAAAGGAAAATGTATTATTTTTGTAAGAACTTTATTCAATTCACCGTTCTACTTTGAAAAATTATTGTTTCTTAAATTTATATTTCTTAAAAATAATACATTAAAAGGTAAACTCTTACTCTCTTATCCTTTCAATGGAAGTTAAATAAGAATTTGAATAATGATCTGATAAATTTGATCAATGCATATAATTAAGATCTTTTACACCATTTATAATTCTTCCTTTGCTACAATACACTGACTTTTAAAAAGCTCATCTAGTGTGTGAAAAATTGTTTCAATTCTGAACTTCATTTAATTAGTCTAGATAGAATAAGAGAGGTGGAGGAAACTAGAATATATAAAAATCAATAAATTTAGTCATTACCAATGTGTTTTCATAATTATTCACACACAATTCTCAGCATAACATGGGTGCAACAGAGAAAGGGGCAAATAATTAGCCAAATAATGGTTCCCTGTTAGTTAGGGTCAGAATATAAAGCAAAACATTTAGAGGAATGAAAGTATGTGGCTAACAGAAGGCTAGTTTTAAAAGAAGAAAGCAAGGAAATGGAGAACTGGAGTCCAGCATCATATTACAGTAATTATTTAATTATTGTGGAAGAAAAAACTGCAGAAAAACAGAAATGAGGAGTTGGTAGTTAATTACCAACGAAATATTAATATTACATGCACATTAATATTATATGTGAAATACTATATGTTATTTCACCTGGAAGTGATTACCAACCATAGGCACATATGAGTTTAATTAGACCTATCACTACAAGATATATAAATTAACAGACACTTTATTTCACAGAACTCATGTAATTTTTTTGTACATAAAGAGTACATGTAGATTTTCCCAATATTAAGCTGGCAAATTTATGCTTTAGAAGAATTGTAATTTTTGTCAAAATTATTTTGGGTTATTTCACTTGTAACAGTTAAAATGGTTAATGTCATGGATGGTAATGTAATGGTTAATGTTAATATTATAGAAAAGGAGCCATACTATTTTTCCAGAAATCTCCATGTTTCCTACTAAATGTAAATTTATTAAATGTTATAATTTGAAAGTTTTTCCAGAACCATTTAACAATGAAATAGACATTAACGTATGAAAACTACTGACCAAGTAGCAGCATGATAAACAGAAAAGACAAATTGTCAAGAATTTCCTCTTGCAAGGAAGCAGAAGACAAGCCCTTAAATGACACATAACTTTGGCACATTTTCTACATGAGATTGCAAAGTGTTGAAAAGCAAAAAGGTTCCTTTGAAGACTAAAGTGCACTCGGTCCAAGCCATGGTAATTTCACTAGCCTTATATGCATGGGGAAGTTGGACACTAAATAATAAAGACTTTTAATTTTAGAGAAGAATACTGAAAATACTCTAGACTGCCCCCCCCCCCAAAAAAAAACAACCCCAAACACAATCAAACTCATTGTAATGAGGTTAATTCTAATTTTTAGTGACCCCATAGATCTGGAAAGAACTGCCTGCTGCACATTTCTGATACTATAAATCTTTATCAGAGTAGAAGTTCTTCATCTTTTTTTTTAAGTTCTCATCTTTCTTCTGGGAAGCTTGCTGGTGATTTTGAACTGTTGACCTCGCAGTTAGCAGTCCAATCTGTACCCACTATGCCACCAGGACTCTATTAATGGCACCTAGTCAACAGCACCTGACATCTCTAAAACTTGATCTTTTGGAAGAATTTCATATATAATACCTTTGTGATCATATAGCTGCTATTTTATGGGTAAAGATTGGACTTGTGTTTCTTCTATAAAGTTTGTTAGTTTTTTTCTATGAAGATTGCCTTTATTTCGCAAAGAACAATTTTCTAATAACAAGTAACAGTGATACCTAAAAAGATAAATTAATAAATAAGCAAAATAATAACATTAGGAAAAATAGAATAGTTATTGGCTTTAGAGATACTAGAAAGTGTATTTTCACATACTGTCCAACTGACAAAGATGTAATAAATGTATTCACGACAAATATAATCTCATTAATTACAATGATTTTATGGTACCAAAGAAATTTAGATATTTTATATAAAATTTTATTTCATTTAATGAAGCAAACTATGAATTAAAATATGTACACCTTACATTTTAAGTATTTTCATTGTTAGAAATAATGCATTAGTCTTCATTAATTTTCTTTATTGAATGCTGTCACATTCTTTTTCTTTCTGCTCCTGGAAAGCTATAATAATTTCTCTTTCTTTATACAAGATTACCCTGGCCCACAAAGTCTTTCTACAAACCATCATCATTATACTGTGTGTAAAAAAATTAAATCACTACAGTTTCCTCTTTAAGTTAGGGCTTATTCTATGTCTGTAGTAGAGTTTTCTGTGTAGAGGCGGGGTGGGGAAGAAAACCTAGATTGCAGTTACTTTAATGAGCCAAACTCTCACTACTCACAATAAAATAAAAAATATCAAACATTTTTAAATGGTTCTTCTTTGCTATTCTCCTGACATATATTTTGTTTTGTAAATAAGAGCACAATAAGTTATATAAGCAAATGGTAAGGATGTGAATAAAATAGTTGGCCTAGTTTATTTTAGTGACTTGAGAGGTTGGTTCATTCTCTTTTTTTTTGAGCTTTCACTCAGACATATTTTCTGAACTCAGGTTATAGATAATAATGGGTAAATATTATAAAAGAAAAGTTATTTGGCCACATATAACCATATCGAAGGATGTTAACTCTGCTTCAAATTTTACAAATTTTCAAAAAATACTCTTTTAATTTTGCAAAATGATTTCATGAAAAATAAGAACTTATCTCAAAACAAAATTAATTTTACTAAAGCAACTAAATGAATCATCTTCTTGTCTTTATTCTTTTTTATTATTAAATCATTTTATTGGGTGCTCATACAAGTCTTATCACAATCAATACATTCATCAAATGTATGCAGACCACATTTGCACATTTGTTGCCATCATCATTCTCGAAACATCCTCCTTCTACTTAGGCCCCCAGTATCAGCTCCCCATATTTCCCCTCCCTTCCCACTCCTCCCCCGTGAACCCATAATAATTTACAAATTATCATTATTTTGTCATATCGGCCACTGCCCCATGCGTCCCTTCACCTACTTCCCTGTTGTCTCTATCCCAGGGAGGAGGTTAATGTAGATCCTTTTAATTGGTAGCCCCTTTCTACTCCACTTTCCCTCCACCCTCCTCCGTATTATCACTCTCCCCTCTGCTCCTGAAGGGATTATCTGTCCCGGGAATCATCTTCTTTTCATTCCTGCTGGATCCAAAGCAAAAACCCCTGCTATATAGTTTGTTTTCTCTGTCTTATTATTTATTCATCTCAATTCCATGTTATCCTGGGGTAACATTTACCACACTCTCAACCACCAATGTCAAGACATATTTCTCTTTATTATATTTTCAAATGTTTTAGCAATATATTATAATTTCTCAAAGCTTTCTTTTAGTTTTGTCTCGAGTGAGATTACATCTTTTCTAGAAAAGTTTCTTAATAGCCTCCTTCTTACTGATTTATCAAAGAGCACAACAAGCTGGAGGAGATTGTTTCACTGGTATGTGTGTGTGTGTGTGTGTGCGTGTGTGTGTGTGTGTGTGTGTGTGTGTGTGTGATTTTTAGTTGTCATGGAGTCAATTCCAACTTATGTGTGAAGAATAGATCTGAAACCCTTGCGGAGTTCAAGGTTGTTGCTTCATAGAAACTCCACAAGAACATGTCCTAGTATCTACATCTTGCTTATTGCCTCAATGCTGACTCTGTGTTTAGCCATATGCCTTGATATTCCACAAAACTATCAACAGATCTGCATAGACAAAGATTTGACAACAATTTATATTGTCCTCTTTGTATTGTCATACCAAAAGTCTAAAATCTTTGGTATTGGTTTTGGCAGTAATTTATATGCTAAGATATCAGCAGTTGGTAGAGGGTTAAGATCACTAAAAAGGTTGAGATTGTGTATACTGAACTTTTAAGTGGTTAAGCACATTTAGAGACAGAATAAAAAATGTGTCAATTTTTCATCTTTCAGTTCCTTAAAAAAAGGCACAACATTTAAGTGCTATGAGGGCTGCTAAAGAAAAGGTTGGCAGTTTGAGCCCAAGCAGCCATGTCACAAGGGAAATACCTACTGAACCATTTCCATAAAGTCCCAGTCCAAAAGGATCCATTTAAAAATATCCCAGTCGGGCTGAGCCCCGGTGGCATAGTGATTGTGCGCAGGACTGCGGCTCAATGGGATGGAGGTTCGATTCCAGCTCCTCAGGAGCAAAGGCTGGGCCTCCTACTCCTGCCACCAGAGGGCAGTGACGCCTAAAAGAAAAACTAATAAAAATAAAAATATCCCATTCAAGAAAACAATGGAAGGAAGACTTACTCTACAATATGAAAGAGTTTTCTATGCATTTAAATCAACTAACCCAACAACAATAGAAAGGTTGTATACCTATAACTGAGTATAGGAGAGAAGTGAGTTAATGAAGGAACATTCAATTTGTAAGTAGTATTTTAAGGAAAAAAGTATGTCATGAAACCCTAGGTTGGAAATGACCAGCTTTGTACTTCACATATCTCCAACTGGACAAAAAAAATGGTGTCCATGTAATGAATAAATCGAAAGTATGCTGTATGTGCCATTGTTAAAACCACAGCAAGATGAAAGCTTTGCCTTCGTAGATACCAGAATTTGGATGTAAAAAACTTCAATCAAGCACATTGTCACAAAAAAATTGTAGAAATCATTAGAAAGGGCTGAACCCCAGTGGCAGAGTGGTTGTGTCCATGACTGCAGCCCACTGGGTTGGCAGTTCAAATCCAGCAGCAGCTCTCCAGGAGCAAGGCTGGGCTTCCTACTTCCACCAGAGGGCAGTGATGCCCCTCTCCCCAAAAGGAATCATTAGGAAAATAGAAATGAAATTTGGAATTTAGAATGAATCCTCATCAGAGTACGAAAATCTGCAAAAAGTTCAAGGGTATAACATCAGCTTGAGTTAAAATGTAAAAGCACAATTCAAAATGAATTTTGTACAAAAAAAAATAGGCTAGAAAATCTACTGTGGCAAAGAGATATTATTTCTTATGAAAAGAAAGACACATCAAGTACCTAAACACTAGACTCAAGAGCAAAAGGTAGGAATTAATAAGGGAATCTTCTAAGAGACAACTTGGTCTGGGAAAGAAACATTCTTAAAGTTGAGCATATTCTGGCTAGGCCAGAGATATCTACATGTTACTGATTCCTTCATATTATTGCATAAAAGATTTTAAAGGGATTATTCTGTCCCTTTTACAACTTTGTGTTGAGTGAAGGAGCATATGTTGAGAAGAAACTGAGAAAAGGAATTTTATCATTTTAGTTCACAGATTTCTGAATAAGTGAAGCTGTATACAAGGAGTTTCAGCTACTTAAATATCTTATGTAATTAATAAAATAATGGGGATTGAGGTTCAGGACTGAGGAAAACGTTAAGGGTCATGAGAAGAGGTGAGTGCATATGGCATATGAGTCACTGAGGGTCAGGGGGCAGTTTATGAATAAAGAATTTTGGGGTGAATCCCTGACTCTCTGTGCATAATTACTTACTATCTTTACTTGGAGAAATGCCACATGGCTTGTTTCAATATCATAACAAGTAATGCAAGCAGAAAAATAATAATCCATATATATTGAAGTATTATTCTGAGACTTTAAGTCCAGTCTACTTTCCTTAGAATCAAAAAAAAAAAAATGTATTCAAGCAAGAGGAGACATACCCAGTCATCTCAGTCGAGTTCAGCTCTTAGATGATTGGTAATGCAGTGGTTGGCGGCTCTGGCTACTATTTAGCCTGTTGTTACTGTTGGTTGGGAAAAATTTCATGACCCAGTAAACAATTCTTAGTTACGATGATCAGAATGTGTTCTTGCCTATGAATGTGGGTGCTCTTGATTTACGGCAATAGACGGTGTGATAAGATCGCTGGGCCCTGGTGCTTTCGATTTGGGGAAACAGTGGCTATCAGTGGTTGTCTTCTTCCAGAAGAGGCCAACAAGGGAAAAGCAGTATGTGTAGTGTGACTTGAATGACTCAGGTCTCATTTGACTTACCTGTGGATGAAATTACTAACATAAATAACGTTGCAAGGCTGGCAATAGTTGCTCATTATAGAACTATTGATTCTCCAGCTATTCATGAAGATCTGGGTGTACTTTTGCCAATGTTAGATACTTTGAAAGTTATTGAAATTTTAAAGAAAGTTTAAGAATTCATTAAATTTCCAAATGGAAATGTTTCTGATTTGAAGAAAAAATTATTTTCCATCACAACTGATGGTGCTCCAGCAATGTTAGGAAAACATGCTGGCTTTGTCAGCCTATTACAGAAGGAACTTGGAAGACCACTACTTTCATTCCACTGTATAATTCATGAAGAAAATTTATATGTGAAAGCCTCCTTGAAACAGTTAAATGAAGTGATGAGCATAGCGATTAAAATTACTAACATAATTATAGCTCATTCTGTCTTGAATTTTTAAAATTTAAGAAAATTTAAGACATTTTTAGAAGAAATTGAATGCTAATGTACTGATTTAGTAATATACACTGAAGTTCATTGGTTAAGCAATGGTTAAGAGGAAAGGTTCTAAATCGCTTTGTGGAATGCATTGATGCAACTGAAATATTTATGAGTGAAGTTGGTGAAAGTGTCTGTCAGCTCAAAGATAAAAAATTGGTTCTTTAAATAAAAATCTTAGCAGATATGATGAATCATCTCAATGATTTAAATTTGTGTTCACAGTGCATTAAGGAACAGACAATTCTCAAATTTTATGAAGAATGGACAAGCTTTTGTTGAAAGATAGTTCTATTCCAGGGTCACTTAGTAAAACAAATGTTTAAATATTGTCCTTTAGTAAAAACTCATAAAGATATTAAAAATGCAGAAGTAGGTATGCTTAAACCTTACTTAAATGTCATTCAAACTGAATTTGAAACCTGATTTCAGAACTTTAAAGCCCATCGTCCTATGTTCAGTTTTATAATAAAGCCTAATGAAATGCAGGACAACTTATTGGACCTGCAACATTTCAATTTCCTTGAAATTGAATATCTAGATATGGAGTTAATTAACTTCAAAAACTCAGCAATATGGATAGATAAATTCAAGGCTTTAAGAAGACAACTTGAAGCCACTGATGAAAACCACTTAAGCATGCTAGCTACATGTTGGGCATCACTCCCTTCCAAGTTTTCTTCGATAAAAAAAGGTGGTTTCTCTTTACTATCAGCTTTTGGGTCCAGCTACTCATGTGAACAGGTATTTTCCCAAACAAAATTCATTCTCAATTCATCATGAAACAGATTAACTAACAAAAATTCAGAATGCTGTGTTCTTTTAAAGTCAATGAATTATCACCCAAATATCTCAAACCTAACAGGGATAATGAAACCACATCAAGAAAGCCATTAAAATGATTAAATATTCTTAATTCGATTGGGATTCATTTTATTTACATGTTGCTTACTTTTCTGCTAGCATTTTATGATTTCTTTCAAGTTGTAAATACAGATTTTCAAGTTGAATCTATAGATGATAATAAATTTGTAATTCTATATTTAAGTTATATTGGATGATTCAATATGTATAATGCTTTTATTTTCTGTTATAAGATAATGCATAATCTAAAATAGAAGTGATGTGACCCACCAGCAAAATATTTTTGTGAAAAACAATAGAAAAATGACCCACTTGAAAAAAAAAAGTGCCAACCGCTGGACTAATAGAATACATTCATTTGAGTAAACCTGGGGGCGAGGGGGCCCAGTTAAAAGACCACTATGCCCCTGTAAAATAGAGAAAAATAAAGTGGTGGTTATTTTAAACTATGAAATTTTGTATATGTATATGTGTGTCAGGTTTGATTGTTTTAGAGAGAGTGGGAGCAGAATATAGTAGTGATACAGCCACCTCTTCCCTATCACTATAATTTATTGTCTACTATCTGCCAAGCACACAGACATCTTCCTTGAACATTACAGCTCTGGCTGCTATTTATTCTATTGTTGCTGTTGGTTGCTGTCTAGCTGATTCTGCTTCGTGTAAACTTCATTGTGTGCCAGCTCCACAAAGTTTTCATGACTGAGACCTTTTGAAAACAGGCCTGTCATCTGAAGTGCCTGTTGGTGGGTTCCAAATGCCAGCTTTTCAACGAACAAACTCAGCCATCTGTGTCAACCAGAGTCCTACTTCCTGTTTATCTCCTGTGTTCTTTCTTTCTTCCAGCTTTTCAATAGGTTCTTTTTCCTTTGACTATAATATTCACAATTTTTATCTTATTGATAAGCACATTCACTTTTAGATTTTTCTGTTACTGTAAGCATAGCCATATTCTGAGAAAGCAACAATGTAATTATTCTATTTATTTAGGTGACACATAAGTTTTTACAAGCGAACCACCTTAGTTCAACAATAAATCAAATACCAATGATGATAGATGATGAAATTGCCATCATCCTAATTGTGAATTCATTGATGAGTAATTATATTGTGTAAGAGAAAAGTTTAGGGTCAGAATTGTAGGTTTTAAAAAAGTCAGCTTTGGAACTTACTAGCTGGGTAGATTTCAATTATCTCCTAAATAATGAAAAAATACTGGCCTGAAGTAGAAAAGCTATTATTCTTATCAAATCTTCAGTTTAAATAGTCCTGGTTGTGTAATTGTGAATGGGTTAGACATTAACTTGATAAGTCAGAGTTGATTTGATATCAGTTACTTTAGTTTTTGGTATTTAACCTACAGATATTTATTTCACAAAGAACAAAACATGTCCTCTCAATAGAACTCTTTTCAATACCAAAATGATATAATTAGTATAATTAATATTAACTATTGATAGTTTAGGTTCTAATATATTTAACTATTTTATTCAAATGAATCAAATATATTTAACTTATTTAGATGCCAATTTTAATGTACACAATGTAAGAGAAAATCAGTTACTCTTCCCGTATGCACAATTTTTAAATGCACCTTATTACCTTGTGCCCCTCCCATTTCCTAAAACTGCAACACCATTTAAGGAACAAACTAAATTCTCATCCTCCAAAATTGACTCTAAAACTTCAGTTTATTCCTAAATTATTCCCTGGCATCCAATATGGGAATACCCTTGCATTTTGTGCAATCTTTCACCAGTTCACATAAAGTGTCATAGTGGAACAGTTAGTTCATTTTATTGTCTTTTCAGTCTAGGACTATGCTTTTCTCTCCTTCATCTCCAAATCGTAGGGAGGAAACCACACGCACACACACACACACACACACACACACACACCAAAATAGAGTAAGTGATTAGAAAAAGCTTAAGAACATATAACACATGAATGTAAATAAAGGACATTGAAGTTATCCTTATAATCAATGTGAATATAAGCCAACCCCTGACATGTTCTATAGCATCACAATTTTCTTACACAGACTGCATTCTTTGAGTTCCATACCACAGGGAAACCTGAGAACACAAGCTGTGCAGGTTTCCAGGTGGCATGTGTGCAACATGACTCAACACTTTGAATCCAGTGGCCTATTCCTTTTTGGAATACCGAGACTTTACAGAAAATAAATGTGAGCTACATAAAAGGGCAAAAGACAGAAAGGATAGGAATGGTTGTAGAGCTTTGTATCTTGATAAGTAAAGAGAACCTTTATTCATATGAAGGAAATAGGGCATTTGGTGTGTATAATCCGTGCTATCATCATCATTCACGTGAATAAAATCAGATAGGTTTTGACTTACTAGAAACTCTTTTCAGGAAGACAGAACTTTCAAGCAGTCATAGGACTCACTATCATGTGTGAATATAAAAACTATGCAAATTAAGGAGCATGATCAAATTAAATGTAGAAAGAGTTTACACTTACAAGGGGAAGTTGATGAGCATCATTTTAGATAGTTGTTCTAAAATAGCTACCTTTAATGGGAGACATCAGCTATTAAAGCAATTTTGAATTGCAACATAATATTACTTAACTTGCAAAACATTGATAATTTTACTTTTCAAGTTCTTTTTAGATAAACAGAGCAAAATTCACAAATATGTCATTGCAAGAGCAGTATGGAAGAGGCATCTGACATCCTCTTATTTTCAGGGCAGCAGAGAGAATCAAGATCGTCAATATTAGGTGTCCAGGGCTGATTTGTATGAGGTACAAATAAAGTATTACTTTATCCTTTGAACGTTGTATCAATTAAGAACCTGTGTCAGTCTGGGTAGACTAGTGAAACAAATTCATAAACATGCATGTGTATATAAGGGAGAGCGATTACATATTGAGAAAACATCTCAGCCCAGTCCAGATCGAGTCCATATGTATGATGTGTTAGTCCAGGTAAACTAGAGAAACAAATTCATAGACATGCATATGAATATAAGGGTAAGGTTTATATACAAGAGGAATGGAGGAATGGAGGGCTGAGCCCCGGTGGCGTAGAGGTTGTGCAGTGGATCCACAGGAGCAAAGACTGGGCCTTCTACTCCCACATCAGAGGGCAGTGATGCACCCCACCCCCCACTCCCCAAAAAAAGAGGAATGGATCATTGAGAAAGCATCTCAACCCAGTCCAAAAGTCATAAGTCCAATATTAGTCCATATGCCCAATACAAGCCTATAAAGTCTCCTTGCAACTCAGTGGGTGCAGAGTCCCGGCACCAGGAGGGGTCTCCCCATGGCTCTTCACTCAGGGCTCATGGTCCATCAACAGCATCCAGTGGTGGTAGAAGCAACTCAGCACTGGCAGGGGTCTCCGTGTGGCTTCTCCAGCTTCAGATGTCTGGTTCCATCAAGGTAAAACCATGTGGCTTCTCCTCTGGCTCCTCCAGCTCCTCTCACGCTGACATCTTGTCAGTAGTTCATCATCTCAGAGAGTGACTCCCAGAGACTGAGAGAGATGTCTCTCTTCTCCAATTGGAAAATACCATGAGACTTCCCAGAATTCTCAAGAGAAAGTCATGCCCACACAGAGACCTCATTGGCTACTCAATGGCTATTTCCAGATTAACAGCCTAGACTCCACCCCTACATCTCAATCATGAAATTGACATAGGTACATGACCGCCACAATGATATTAGCCCATATATCCAAAAGCAATCTGTAAAGTCCTCTTCAGACTCATGAAGAACTTGCAATGACACCAGGACAATCACAGGTCAGCGGGTACAGTCTTGTGTATCCATTGGCAGTAGAAGGATCTCAGCACTGGCAGGGATCTCCCTGTGGCTTTTCCAGTCTCCAGGGCTCAGAGTCTATCAGCATTCTTCCATGTGTCTTGTCAGCTGCATTGTCTCCCAGGAAGTGAGTAGAGAGATAGTGTCTCCTGCCCCCAAGAAGGAATTACCACATTTCCCAGAATTCTCCAGAGAAGGCCATGTCCACACAGAGGTTTCATTGGCTATCTCCAGGTTGACCCCTACCCTCTTTTATTTGGGAGGGGGGGGCATCATGCCCTCAGGTGGTGGGAGTAGGAGGCCCAGCCTTTGCTCCATGGAGCTGGAATCGAACCTCCATCCCAGTGGGCCACAGTCCCGAGCACAACCACTACACCACCAGGGCTCAGCCCCGACCCCTACACTCTTAATCCGCAAATTCACACCAAATTTGGTGACTGCCACAGACCCCAACCATCCCTCCCATGACATTTTCTACATTTCTGCTGCACTCTGTAATTGACAAACAAAACTCATACATAATACTTATTATTATGGAGTTTATTAGGAACGTACCAGCTAAACTTTGTCTGTTGGCTTGTTACACTGTGGCGGCTCGTGCATTGCTATGATGCTGGAAACTATGTGAATGATATTTCAAATACCAGCAGGGTCACCCAGAGTAAATAGATTTTCTCAGAGTTTCCAGACTAACGATAGACTATGAAGAAATTCCCACATCTTACTTGCATGGTCTCATTCAATCATTATGGTGTGATTTTGAGAGGCAAAGTCAATTTGGAAGAAATGAGAAGGACGGATTCCAAAGGCAACTGAATTGCTTGATTATGGTCTTAGTAAATGCAAATCATAATGCTGTTGATTTAAGTGTTGTGGCAAAGGGCATGGAGGCCATATCTGACCTCCTCTGGTTTCCCTATTGCCACCACGCAGTCAGACATGTCTCCCCATTCCATCTTTCTTTACCTCTTCTGACACTAGTTGTTTTCCCTTCAGAATTTTGTTTGTATGTGGGGTTGAATAGTTCATCATTGTGGCAACAGACAATTGTCACAGTTATGGGGATTTAAGAAACCAGTAATTGTGCTGGTCCTCTGAGACTCCAAGCCACTATGGCTGGTTCCTTGGTCTCAGCCTTGGCCAATAGAGATAGATTTGGAGCATGAAGCTAGAATTCATGTCATAGGTTCCAGGATTTCCCTCTGTGTGTGAGATAGTGTTTATACACTGATTGATGACTCTGATGGAACTATAGATTTTGTCTTTTAGCCACTGGAAAATAAAAGATGGTTTCTTAAGTTGCATGCTCTAGTAAAGTACTCTTGAAGATATAGCTCATGCTAAGCTTGTGATAGATTATAGCCACAGGCACAGAATCCAGAATTCTATCACAGAAAGAATTGGCAGTCTAGGGTAATGTCAATATTTTTTGCCGGCACCATAATTCACATGCATCTATTTTTCTTCTGCCCTGGTCACATGCACATGAGGTGATTAAAAAGACCTTGGGTTGGGCCAGGTCCATTTTAGCCCTCAAAGTAGCTCCTTGCTTGTAAGCAAACCCAAAACAGTGCCTCATTTGATCTCTTCCATGGGCATGGATTGTGGACCCAAGCAAGACAGAATCTTTAGTTTGAAGATTTCTATTTTCTTTTTACTGAGTTTGTGATTCATTGACTGATGGCTGCAGTCTTTGATCTTCCTTAGCAAGTGCTTCAACACCTCCTCACTTTCAGCAAGCAAGGTTATAGCATCTGTCTATCCAAGGTGAAATAGCCCCTGTGGGTTTCTGATGCATCAGGCATATCCTCAAGGTCAAAAGTTTGAAACCACAAGCATTTTTATGGGAGAAAGATGGGGATTTCTAATTCTTTACACAGTTACAATCGAAGAAGCTCACAGGGGCAGTTCTACCCCGTCCTATAAGACTGGCTATGAGTCAGCTTTGCCTGAACTCCAGTGTGTTTAGAGATCGCATCATGCTTGTGCGTTCAGCTGTGATCCACAGTTCCACAGTTTGAAACACCCGTCACTCCATGATGGAGAAAGATGGGGGTTGCGACTCCTGTAAAGAGTGCCATGTCGGAAACTCACAGGGGCTATTGTCCCTGTACTCCAGGGTCTCTCTGCGTTGGCGTCGACTCCATGGCAGTGAGCTAGTTATTCAGCACAGAAAACACAAGATCATTCATGATTCTGTCATCTTTCCTGTCCACGTCCAGTTAATTACCTTATCTTGTAAAATGTGTCTTTAGATATCAATCAATTACGATTTCCTTCTTTCATCTCTATCTACCTGCCTAGTCCAAGCCCCAGTATGTTAACGAGCTGGCCTTGCCCTGGATGCTCCACAATACATTCCAAGATACCTTTTTCAATAATTAGATTTTGAAAACTGCACATGCCTGTTTCAAACGGCCCAGCTTAACAACTTTTGTACTTATTTTAAATTCCAACAATCCATGAGACCTTGCATAATTTGTTCTCTTAGTTCCTCTCCCAGACTCAAGCCGTAAAATTCCAGCATGTTCTCATATGTGTGCCTGTGTTGCATGAAAATTAGCAGCCCTCTTTTTGTCGCTCTCCCTATCAATGTCTGGAGTATAGCCTCCATGTAATTGGATCTGAATTCACTCTGATATCTGAGTCAATAGCATGCAGCAAAAGTTATAAATTCACACTATGCCAAACCCTGGTCTACTCTTTAAGAGGACTGGCAGTGTCAGTTTCATCCCTCATAGAACATTCCCTCTTGAAATAGTCCCACTTGGAAAGTGGTCATCATTCAGTGAGAAGCCTAGAGTCCACAGAGAGCTCTCACTGACAGCTGGCACCACTGCAAGCCATTGAAATAAGCCATCTTGGCTCTTCCGGGTTCATGAAACTCCATGGAGCATAATTGACCAACCGCTCCCAAAACCTGCTGAAAGATCATAAAATTCTAAGTGTTAGGTTTCAAACCCTAAGTTTTAGTATTTTGTTTTCATTTTGCTTTGTTTTCCCATAATCTACACTTAATACTATAGATTAACATCCCACTTCACCAAAGGCAGGGCAGCCAATAAACTAAGCCTTTGGGACTTTTATGCCAGATTGCAGGCAAAAATCAAGCCTCTCCTACTCACTGCTGAGTGATCTAGTGATGCTATATAAACTCTCTGTGTCTTCGTGTGGTGCCTGGGTTGGGACTCGGTTACACAATTGGTTGTGATTCTCAATGCTGGCAGTTTGAAACCACAGCTGCTCTGTGGGAGAAATATGACGCTTTCTTATTCCCCTAAAGAGTTAGTCACAGACACGTACAGGGGCAGACCCACCCTGTCTCATGGGGTCACTATGAATCAGCATTGACTCAATTTGTTTATTGTTTTGTGGATTTCGGTGCCTGATGAAGGTCATCTGCAATATGGTGAGAGCATTGCTTTGAGGATAAATTGGAAAACATATACAAATTAATTGATGGTACACAGAAGATTCCTACTATATTTTGCTATTGTTAGGCGTTGTGGGTTCGTTCCGGATTTTAGAAACACGTTGTGTAACAGAACTAAATACAGTTCACTCCTGCGCTATTCTCCCAAGTTTTGTCATTTTTGACACTGTTGTTTCAGCCTGAATCGAATTCATTAAAGGTCTTCCTCCTTTGTTTGCTGACTGACCACATTGCCAAAAATGATGGTTTTTTTTTTTCCCAAGAACTGGTATCTTTCGATAACAGACACAAAGAACATGAGATGAAGGCTCCTTTTCCTGTCTTCTAAGGAGAAACTGGCTGTACTTGTTTTAAGACAGATTTGTTTGTTCCTCTGGAAGTCCATGGCATACTCAATATAATATAAGCAATATAAGTGCACCAATTATTTTATTTCCTATTTATTTTCCATCTCCACATACATATGAGGCAATTAAAAATACCATAGCTTGGGTAAGTCTCACTTTAGTCTTCAAGTGATATCATTGCTCTTTGACACTTCTTAGAAATCTTTTGTAGTAGATTTGTCCAAAGTAATATGCCATTTGATTTCTTGGCTACTGCTTCCATGATCAGTTATGGAATGTTCCAAAAACCAAACTCTTTGCTATCAAGTCTATTTTCACTCATAGCCACCATACAGAGCAGGCAAGAACTGCCCCTGTTAGTTTCTGAGGCTGTAACTCTTTACAGGGTAGAAAGCCCACTTTTTTTTCCTGCAAAGCAGCTGGTGATTTTGAACTGCCAACCTAGCAGATTGCAGCCTAGAACCCAAAGCTGTTATACCACCAGGGCTCCTCAACTAATGGAAAGTTAGTCAACACTATTTATTTGTTGAAACTGGAAGAGAGGAAGTGAAGAGGCTTGAGGGACCCACCTTTGTGTTCTTCAAATGTTTCTTTCTTGGACACCTTCTTATCTCTTATTCTCATTATATTATCATTTTTTTTGGGGGGGGGCATCACGGCCATCAGGTGGTGGGAGTAGGAGGCCCAGCCTTGCTCCATGGAGCTGGAATCGTGCCTCCATCCCAGTGGGCCGCAGTCCCACACACAACCACTACACCACCGGGGGTCATCCCTCATTATATTATTACTACTACTACTACTACTACTACTACTACTACTACTACTACTGTGTTTTCATGGTAGATGGCAGTCTGAAGAATTGCTGCCAAAGATACTCTTCACTGACTGAGAGGAATATGTGGATATATAATACATTGCAAATCAATCAGAAATTAAGGTTCCAGATATATCTAGGTTGTTAGTCAAATGACCTTGAAATAGATTATTCTGAATCCTTTATGTAGGGCCAGTATAATCACAATCTTTTAAAATGGAATAGGAAGGTAAACGAAAAGAATGTCAGAGTGATGAAATGTGACTTTGCCTGTAGTTGTTGGCTTTAAATAAAAATAGGATGAAGACAAGAATGTAGGCAGTTTCTATAAGGTGGACAGAATAAAAAAACTATCTTCCCCTACAGCTTCCAGAAAGGAAAAAAAATGGCTATCCTTTCCTTTTAATTCAACCAAACCCATTGTGGACATCTCAACTCTACAACTCTATCTATTATCTAAGATAATAGATTTGTGTTGTTTCAAACCTTAAGTCTGTGGTGATTTGCTTTGACAGCAATAGCAAATCATTCAATCAATACTCTGTGAATGTATATAGTTGTAGGCAATTTGAAGAATCAATACATGGCGCATTTTCTGAAATGATTTTTGAAATTATGTTACATCCTTCAGCTGTTTCATTAAGATTTTTCTGTCTTCCTTGATTATTAATGTATTTACTAAATAGATAGATAATAATCAAGCTTTTGTAACAGTCAGTTCAAGAAAAGGGACATGCCAGAAGGACAAGTATTTTTTTGAGAGGATAAGTATTAAACAAGAAAATTTAAGTTAGTTTTTATAATCCAAAAAATCAAGCATTGCCCACATGGAATTTTAACATCAATGGCTTTTGTGTTCCTTTGATAAACTTTGCTGTCCATACCTCTCAGTGAGGCAGTAAGTTGAATTGATTGTAATTGTAGTATATGTACTACATGTACTGAATATAATATATATATATATGTGTTTAAACAGGAAATTATCTCTACAAATGTACCTCATCCAAAACACTGTCTAAATCGATTTAAATGACTCTTTAGCCATACCTTATGATGTCCTTTCTATGCTATGCCCATCATATCTATTCAGAAAGAGCAAAGCCCTCTGGTATCTCTGAGCTGGGCGTATTTTGTAAATTAACTTCAGTAAAATGAAAAAGAGTGATAAATCATGAAGGCTGCATTCCTTAAATAGCACTAAGAATGTCAAGAGCTTATTTTGGTCTATTAGGCTCTTAAACCACTTATAAAATACTTGAACCACTATAGAGAGAGAACTCTCCAAATAAAGATGTCAAAAAAGTAGAAATTATTTAACCAGAAGCAGTATAAATATTTGCCATTCATGTTATTCAAACATGAAATAGTCATCTTCATAGTACAATATCAATGTCTGTTTGTTGCTAAGAGTACTCACCAGGAAATTAGAGGACTATAAAGTGGAATGGATTGCAAGAAACAAGGATATGATATCTATCATTCCCTATCAAAGACCTTAATATGGTATATGCCCTACTTCTCTACTCAAAAGAAATAACTGTTTAAAATGTGACCTAGTTTATGGAAATTCATCTATTTTTAGTTTACCTTGACAAATTTAAATGACAACCAGAAAAGTCACATTTTAGCTAAGCATGTATTATCTACGGTCGGCTAATTAAATAAGTAACAGTTTACATTATTTTTCCTTTACATTGAAGTGCGACTTGGTTACTAATAGGAGATTCAGTTTTGTGTTTCCTATTCTAGTCCTACTTAAATAGCATTGTTCCCTCAGGGAAACTTATTTAAATGTAGCAATGTAAATGAAAAACAAAAATTGAACAGTTTTTAAGAGTAGATTCTGCACCATTTTTATTGCTTCTTTTTAAGGTTACTCGACACCACGGGCTAAGAAGAACATTGAGCAAATATAAACAAGAATATATTGAGTTTTCAGTGATTATTGAAAGATGAATAAATGATCAAGTTATTTGTTGAAAGGAAAATTAAAAGGAATCAATGGAAAGATGGCAGGCTGTCATAGTCCCATGAATTTCATCAAAATTGAGAACAAGTCCTAGAGAAAGGCTAGACAAATTCTGTGCCACATGGCTACACATGTCATGAGTGCACTCATGACCCCTCACATGGCAAAGAGAACAAGCAGAATAACTTTGGGAGAAGCTGACCACATGTTTAGGGCAGAAATTAGTAATCTTAAATTCTCACTTTAAGATTAACTCAAAAAACAGGCCTCAGTTTTAAGTTAGAGTACATGCCATAGCAAATGTTAGCAATATTTCAGAAAGATGAAACCCAAATCCATTGCCTTGAGTCAATACTGATACATAGGGACTATTAGTGACCAGATTTTAACATTGGTAAAGTGGTACACCTTTGATGTGGAGGGGGGTAGGTGTTAGGGGAGGAAAGGTAGCAGGGGGATATATTCCCTTCCCGTCCTCCTGCCATTCCCTGGCTTGTCGTCCATTCTTTCCAAAAATCGGAACTTCTTAAAAATGCCAAAGGATGCAGGAAAATTTGTTTAAAATTGGCATTGTCCCACCATAAGCAGGACATCTGGTCACTTTACTATAGAGGTTAGAATACAACTGCCCCTATGAACTTCCAGATTTACATCTTTACTGAAGTAAAATGACTATCTTTATTCTGTAGAGTGACTGGTGATTTCAAAGCATGAGTAAAGTGATGATAAATACTAGTTTAATGCTGTACTACTAATTGTAAATTTTGTGTCTTCTCTAAATTTCCAAATGAAGTTTCTTGACATGTTCACCAAATCTCCTTATTTATGAATATCGTAAGTGAGGTCCCTGCAAAACAAATCTTTTGAATTAGGCATACTGCTGAGTTTATTTGCCTCCCTAACAGACTAAAAATATTGTCTTGTGGCATTTTTTTGGCCACAAAAACAGGAGTATTAGAAGATAATCAGTGGTACCAAACAAAAACAAAAACGACAAACAAGCAAAACACCCAACTCATTGACATTGAGTCAATTCTGACACATAGCAAGACAGGATAGAATTGTGTCTGTGGATTTCTGAGACTAGAACTGTATGAGAGAATAAAGCCTCATCTTTTTGCATATTAATCAATGATAAAAAACACTTTTGTTTGGGGCTGAGCCCCAGTGGCGTAGTGGTTGTGCGCGGGACTGCAGCCCACTGGGATGGAGGTTCAATTCCAGCTCCCAGGAGCAAAGGTTGGGCCTCCTACTCCCACAACCTGAGGGCAGTGATGCCTAAAAAATAATAATAATAATAATAATAATAATAATAATAATAATTTTAAAAATACTTTGTTTGGGGCTGAGCCCTGGCAGTGTAAGTGCTTGAGTGCGGGACTGTGGCCCGTGGGCTTGGTGGTTCAAATCCAGCAGCAGCTCTCAGGAGCAACATTGGGTAGCTCCCACGACCACCAGAGGGCAGTGATGCCAAAAAAATTGTTTGCAACAAGTGATTAGCAAGAGTTTCAACCTAATTCAAAAAACATTTTCAGCACATTTCCAATGAGACTGTAAGGTATAATAGAACGCCTATAACAAATTTTAGAATTGTATATCACTCTAATTCTTCTAAAAACTGGAGCACTTACCACAGAGATTACATTCAAATGACCAATAAACATAAGAAGAAAGTGCACATCACATCTGGGAGATGCAAATCAAAGCAGCCAAGTTTGGTATTTTTTTAATGCAGGAAAAGGTGTAAATAGATTGGAACCCTCCTATAATTCTGTTGAAATGTGCGGCACTCTATAAATTCCTATGGTACCTCTTCAACATGACTCAAGAATTCCTCTGCCTGTACAAATTCTCAAAGGCTCAGCTAATACTCTTACCCTCGACGTAAGAGGCATTAGACTAATAAACCTATGCACAACCATTTTCAATACATCATCGTTGCAAATATCAAAAAGATGGAAACTACCTCAATATCTATCAGTAGAAAATGGATAAAGAAGTCTTGGCTCATACACACAATTGATTATTAGGCATGGCTAAAAAGGCAAAGAAACCACAAAGCACCAATGGGATGAATAGATCTGGAAAATATTTGCCTGAATGAATTTAGTCAATAACAAAAGTATAACTATAGCAGGAGGAAGCTGCTATAAAGGAAAACCACAACCAAGATTTCATACCAAATGGAACAGACTTTGGAGGTTACAAAGCAACAGGGGATAGGGAGAAGAAATTCAGCAATAAGCTAAAGGGTTAGTAGATATTCACTTGGGTGAAGGATAAAGATAGTGATCCACAAGTTAAAGAGAATAATGGGGGTAAAAAAAAGAGAATAATGGGGGAGCTATTGAGGGGGGTGATAAGTACTCTAAATTCTTTAATACAAATTTATTATCTGAAAGATAATCCCCCAACTGCTTCATAATAAAAATTATAAACAAATAAGCTAATCCAAATAAAAATAAAAGGCAAAAATCAAATGACAAGACACACATAGAAGATCAAACCAGGATGAAATCTATTGTCATTGAATCTATTCTGACTAATTACAACCTATAAAACTGGCCCTTTGGGTTTTCAAAACTATAATCTATAAAGAAGCAGAACGTGAAGATGGTAGGGAGATTTGGCTGATGAATGTGGTTCCTATCCAAGTACTAAATCATTTATACTCCCAAGAACCCTTAGACAAGGAATGAACCAGACCAAACTCACTGCCATAGCATCAATTCTGACTTATTACAATTGAGTTCAGAATAATGAAATGAAAAATGTGACAGTGTTATAGATTGCATTGCTCTCCAAAGAAACAAGTCACAATTTCTGAATGTTACCCTGCTTATATCTGTTTTTCTTATGCTACATTAATAGTGTCACAGAGGAGTAGAGGGAGTTCAAATCGAAACCATTTTGAGTGACGTGTCATAAGATTGAGAAACCAATATGTAGAAACACAAAGGGGGGGGATTTTGTGATTCATCTATAAGCCAGGAAACACCTGGGGATATTGACATGGAGAAACAAAAACAAGATGTCTTAATTTGGAGTTATAGCTTGAAAATTTTGGTGTAATATATGTCTGTTTTTCAAAGTCACCTACTGTTGGTATTTTTGTTAAGGTAACAAATAAGAAAAGCAGATATTACAATATCATACTTATATTGTTCTATCAGTTATCTGGGGTTTCTTTTATTCAAAGATAGATCTATATTGAAATTAATGGCATAAATTCAAGATTTATAAGTATTCTTGATATGGGGGCAATAGACGATATCTATAATAGACATAGATGAAATGAAATGGTGCTGGCAGAAAGCACTTGTAAAAATCCTGAAGAACTAGGCAAAGAAGACTGTACTTAGTTCCCCTTCTTTTTTTTTAAATTTTATTGGAGGTTCTTACAGCTACTACAACATTCAGTACACCATTTGTATCAAGCACATTTGCACACACGTTTCCACATACATTTCCCAACATTTTCCACTTAAGCCCTTGGTACAAGCTCCTCTTTAAAAAAAAACAAAAAAAAAAGACCCTCCCCTTTCCCCACCTTCCCTTTTTTTTAATGAATCAATTTATTGGGGGCCCATATAACTCCCATCACAATCCCTAGCAACATCAATTGTATGCAGGCCACTTTAACACACCCATTGTTATCATCACTCTCAAAACATTCTCCCTCCCTCCAAGCCCCCAGTATCAGCTCCCTATATTACCCTTCCTCCCCCCTTCCCCCTGAACTCTTAGTAACTTACAGATTTTTTTTCATCCTGTACACTGTACAATGTGTCCCAACACTCACTTCCCTGTTGTCTGTGTCCCAGAGAGGAGGCTACCTGTAGATCCCTGAAGTTGGTTCTCCCTTTCTATTCCTCCATCCCTCCACTCTCCTGGTATTACCACTCCTATTACTAGTCTTGATGGATCATCTATCCTAAGTTTCCCATGTTTCCAACTTCACTGTATATCTCCTGGTCTAGCTGGATTTATGTGGTAGAATTGGGGTCATGATAGTGGGTGGGAGGCAGCATGGGAACTAGAGGAAGGTTTCCCCTTCTTAATGGAAGATCACAGACTAAGTTTGAGAAGAGCATGACATGACCAAATATGCACTTTAGGGAATAAATAAATATGTGGTACATGAACAGTGTCTTTGTGTACAAAACACGAGCTTATGTCAAAAATAATGAAATCCCTTTTGTAGCAGCTGCATGACATATAGCCATGTTTTATAACCTTTTGAGTTGAATTAAGGACAAATGAAAATACACCAATATGGTGATCAAACTGGTAGATTTGTACCAATGTGTAAGTTTAATAAGGGAACGATGTTTGTGAGCAAGAAGGAGACATGAAATATAAAAGTAGCCCAGCAAAATACTAGTTTAGTTAAATAAAGTAAAGTAGCAGTGGTGTAGTCAGTCCATAGCTTGGAGTTCAAGCGCAATGCTCGTCACAAGCAAGGCTGACTGGACTTCACCTTGCAATTGATGCCAAGAGAGTCCATTCCCTAGTTCTTGGCAGTGCTTGGCAGTCTACTGGGGAGCCAACAATACCTTCAGGGAGATAGAGCCACACAGTGGCTGCAACAAGGGACTCAAACTGAAGGACAATTGTGAGGTGGCAGGAGACTAGGAGGCGTTTTGTTCTGTTGGACATGGGTCACTATGAGTAGAAACTTGCACAGTGGCATTTAGCAACAGAAAGACTTCTTTCTTTTCCTTTATGCTTTATAACTTTTGTCTCTGACATTCTTTCTTGAGAATCAGCAATATTGATATTTATTCAGGAAAATATCATGATAACTGGATTATGGATCACATTATTTTTGAGATTAGTCATGGAAAATTTCACAAATGTAACAGTTTTTCACATTGCTATCCCATACATTTCTGTCAGGACATATCTGCTATAAATAATATTTAGGGAAAGCAGTCAAGGGCTTATTGATCTTGGTAAGCAGTAAGACCTTCATTTCTAAGGCACATTCATTCTTTTGAGCTGCAAAGCAGTAAAGTAAAATTGGCCTTTAGTGTGTGAAAGAGTAAAATAAATCTATGAACACATAACAACCTCAGAGAGTGATTAAAAACTGGAAGGAAGAAAACGCCAGTATATCTGAAACTATCACTTCACAGTAAAAAGATCATAGGACTTGAGCTGAGAGATTGATGGACTCACTACCAATTTTTGTAAAGCATCTGACATGAGAGAATTTACTCTCTCCAAACTTCAATCATAAAATAAAGGTGATCATGCCTATGTGGGTGTTTCCATGAGGCTAAGAGAAGATACCATCTAAAAGGAGATGCTCAGTAAACATCAGGCTATCTGTATGTTTTCTATAGGGACATTATCAATATGACAATAAAGAATACATTATATGAAGAAATTCAAAATGTTTCTCATGTTCCTGGAAAATTGTCTCGCTTTTATTCACAAAGCCAAAATGCTTATGAACTACAAAGATATCAGACATGATCAGGGATATTATACCAACCTCTTTTGCCTAAGACATGAAAAATGATAGATTTTTCACAAGTGAATAATAAATTGCCACTTATTATCCTAGGCTTCATAAAATGGCTTACTTTTTAAAAAAAATCATAAAATGTGTTATACCAAGAGGGTTCTCAAGTGTTTTGTGGTAGTTACATAATCCATTGTCAATTTGAGATTTAAAAGCAAAGGGGTGGAGTTTAGCCTGTCAGTCAGATCACAGCTTGATGACCTTGTTTGGAGTTGTTAAAGACATAAATAGCTGGCTTATGTGGGACACACCTCCAAGTAGACTTTCCTGTGGAGAAGACACATGGAGCCCTGGAGCTGAAGTATCCAGTGCTGAAATGCCTCCACTGGATCCACAAGACTATCCACCCACTGCCCTGTGATCATTCTGCATTCAGTGTTATTGCATGTGTTTCGTGAGTCTGAAGAGGAATTTGTAGATTGAAATTGGACATATAGACTAGTATTTGTCTTATAGACTTGATCTGGACTAGACTGGAATGCTTTCTTAATATTTAATTGCTCTTGTACATAAGCCTCTTTCTTATACATATGAGTGTCTATGAATTTTGTTTCTCTAATCTACCCAGACTAATACATGGTTATTTTTAAAATAAATGCAAAAGATTTTTTTGTAGGGAATGTATTTTTATTATGCATCTAGATTATTGTAGTTTTTCTCTCTGGGTATTATTTTTCCTGGTAAGCAAGAGTGTCTTCTTGCTTTGATAATGGGTTTTAATTTGGGAAGGACTGTGTTTGTGCTTTTATATATTTATTACCTTTGCCTTCTATGTAAATCAATATCTTGGGAACATACAAAAAAACTGAGTCCACTGAAATCTTCAAAACTAAATATACCCTTACTTTAGAATGAATAATTAGGGAAGACTATTAGATTTTCATCAAATATATGCACTGCCTGCATGAGAAGCAAGGACCAATCATTATAGCTCTATTTAATGAACCACAGTTTCCGATGATACAAACCAATTCACCATGAGTTTCAATAACTATGCTTTTAGAACAAGGTCATCAGGTTTTCTCTAAGGAATTTGTAGGTGGGCCTGAATATTTAACCTCTTAGTTAGCAGTCACTCAGCTAAACAACTTGCATCTTTCAGGAGCTCCAATATGACTATGATATAGTAATAAACTTCCTTGTACCTCAGTGATAGAAGTAGAACAAAACCTGATCGACACTTTCCCAAGCCATTTTGTTCTAATATGCAATACGGTGCATTGAGTTCAGATGTATATCAACTCAGTAACTTGCCTTGGCAAGTCAAATTAATATCACATGGTTTTATATTTCTATTTTTGCTTTTCATGTAGACTATCTGTTCTCGTGAAATATAATTCCAAAGATACCAAACCTGTGACTTGAACTTAAATATTGGAGCTACAAATACCTATACCAGTGACTACAACACGAACTTATTACTTGATTTTGGGATTCGGGGATCCTAGGTGCTCTTTAAAGAATTAAGGACAATTGGTATTAACAGTAACACAAGAGTTACTTTCAAAATTTTCACACCTTCTGTGTAGAAACAATGTGGAAAGAAGTTTGCATTAAGAGTCACCCCTCAAACACAATCCTAACATCTATGGGGCCTCATCTCTGTGCTAGTCCCCTAAGACATGGAGTTAAAATTTTTAAAATAACCTTGTCTATGAAGAAATTGCAGTTTCAGGGGTAATTAATAATTAATAGTGGACATTACCCAGGGTACTTTACTAAGAACTCATATTTCACTAACTTGGAGGTAAAATATCCTAAGTAGAAGCCAAGGATCTTTCTACAAATAGATGTGTGATCCTTAAATATAAGCAAACTTGTCTTTCTCAGGCTAATTTCTTTCTTTTGTTATTCATTTTTATTGTATTAAAAGATCATTTTATTGGGGGTTCTTACAGCTCATCGTAATCCATGCATCAACTGTATCAAGCATATTTGTACATATGTTGTCACCTTTCTTTTCAAAACATTTATTTTCTATTGAGCTCTTGGTATCAGCTTGTTTTCCCCACCCCCACTCCTACCCCACCATAGGCTAATTTCTTTATATATTATTAAGATACTAAAATAGATGGACACTGAATTTCTTCCAGACTTTCTGGGTGTTGAAAATAGTTAGGCATGTGGTTTTTATTGAAAGGTTTATAGGATCATACTCATCCAGAAGTCCTGTGGAGAGACAGCCCTGGTGATAGGCTTCAGTTTTCCAAATCCTATGGACCACTTCTACTCTGCAATCACAGAGTCACCGTGAGTCAGAATCACGTTTCTCAAAATTCTCATAACTCTATAATTCCACACTATGAGTACAAAAATGATTTCTGGTAATTTGGAACTTCAAGTTTGATGTGGATGAATGAGTGTAAGCTCTTGGGAGAAGAATGTTTAGGCCCATCATTTAGGAAATGCACAGCAATATAAAGATTTACAGGTAATACAACCTGATAATGCAAAATCCTTTTTTGACATATCTCACCACTTAGCACTATGTTTCGCATGTTGAAAGTATTGAAATCTTTGTGGAAAGATGGAAAAAAAGAAATGCAAATGGATTAAGTCAGATAGCTTATTAACCAGAATTTATGTAATGTTAAGGGAAGAATGGACAAATTATGCAGAATTTTTCTTTGATAAAACAATAAGAAATTATTTGTTGGTAAGAATAATATAATAGAAGCAAAGATCAACCATGTGTGCCCATTCTATTTTATAGCCCTAAAATGCCCTCCATATTAGAAGTAAAATCATGTCCGTATTCTGAATGATCCCAACTCCCCACCCAGGGCTCACAAAACCACATGTGCTCTGCCTTCTGCTCAACAACGCAGTCACCAGTAATCATCATCGCACATTGGTCCATCTGTCATGTAGGCTATTTGTGATGAGACAGGAGAGGTGATTATGTATCCACATGGCTAAAAGCCATCACCCCAAGGGGCTCATCTCGCATCCTTCATAAGTTATTGTCGATTAGCCAGGTAATTACCAGATCTCTTGCAAATTTAAGTGTCACAGTTCTGACCATTTGGCTTTTCTTCTGTGATCACATTTTTCATAAAGATGTTATTCACCAGTTTCACCAATCACATTGACTCTTCTATTTTCTAAATCCATTTATCACACATATTCTGTGACATACAGCATTCTCTCTGTAAGTTTAATATGCTTTGAGATGGTGACTGTAGGGTCTGTCTCCCCAGAATGTTTGACAGGAGAGTCAGCACAGGGAGTCCATGTGGAAAGTCTTTGTAGATTGTGATTATGAAAGGCACAATCTGTTTGGCTGATGCACAAGGAGCCCTTGTGGTGAAGTGGGTTTCATTCTCGGCAGGAAAATGATACGGCTTTCTACTCCTGTGAACAGAAACTCACAGGGGCAATTCTGTCCTTTCTATCGGTTATTTATAAGTCAGAACTGACCCTTTGGCAGTGGGCTTGCGAGGGAAGCATTTCATCTTTATGTAAAGCAAAACAAAGTACCTCCATGTCTATTGTCCTAGAGTCCACTCCAACTCTTTGTGCTGGAATTTTGACTTTAAATAACATTTCCTGGTGACTTTATATAAAGTACTTCTGAGGCTACAAATCTTTATAGGAGCAGATGGCATTGCTGAAACCTGCAAAACAGCTGTTGGTTTTTAACACTTTTAATGGACAGAACCACAAGAACTACTTTCATTTTAAGACAAAAATAAAAGGAGAAACAAGAAAAATATTCCTATCTTTGGGAAAAAGAAAATAACTATGGGAAGCCGATATCAGGGGCTCAAATGAAAGAGCGAATATTTGGAGTATGATAACAGCAGCAGACATGCTAAGGTGCTTGGCACAGAATATGTATTTATGTGTTGTGAAAAATGGCCCCCAATAAAATGATTTTTAATTTAAAAAAACAAAAAAGAAAATAAGCTAAAGTACACAAAAGGAAGCAACATTCAATTTCCTCCACTATATTTAAAATAGGAAGCTAGATGGCTGAGCCCTGGTGGCGTAAGTGGTTGAGTGCGGGACTGCGGCCTGCGGGCTTGGCGGTTCAAATCCAGCGGTGGCTCTCAGGAGCAGCACTGGATAGCTCCCACAACCGCCAGAGGGCAGTGATGCCCCCCCCCCACATAAAACAAAAGAAAACAAAACAAAAAAAAGAAGCTAGAGATCCAAAATTTAAATGAACAGAAAACAAAAATAGATAATTTTATACTTCATATAATTATGAAGTATAAATAATATTGTGAGTGCATCTCATAGCTAATCTTCTTAACACACTTACTGGATATGAAAAATAGTGACCACTCACTCATTATTTCAGGAAAGAAAGAATAGCCTATGTAGACAAAAGAAGCCCAGTGGCACAGAGGTCAAGTGGTTGACTGCTAAACTACTAGTCAGTGCATGTTGGCATGCTTCTTGAAGTTTCTGGAGAGAGAGGTGATGATTTGTTTATGCCAAAATTGCAGCGGTGTGATCCTTTGGAACAGCTGTCTGATAGGGTTGAAATTAATCAGAAAAAAAAGAAGCTCAGATCTCACGAAAATGATAAAAGAGCATAATAAAAGCATGTACATCTTTTTTTGCATGTACAACATCATAACTTTGATATCTAACATATTGAAAAACAAAATATGTCATACAATTTAAAGCCATTGAGAAAGGCAAATTCTGAGTAGCTTCCATGTGGAGTTGTAAAAAGCAAACAAAACCCTATGAGCTTGGTCTATATTCCTTAGTTTACATCTTGGAAGAGAGTGATACTTCATAGAAAATATGAAGATGAAATAAAAAAAAACAAATTATGTTATAGAAATTATTAGTAGACATAGAAAGTATGATTCAATGACATTTAGCAGACATCACCTTTCATATAGGAATAAATACATTCATTGCTAATTAATTATACATATCAATAAATCAAATTTTCTAACTAAATAAACTTGCATTTATTGAGCACTTTTTATTCACCAAGTATGTTATTAAGTTTTTTTTAGAAACAGGATTAAAGAGGTCAACTACTCTGTCCAATATCACCTAGCTAACAAGAAATTCTTAATGCTTCTATCAATACAATGAAATGTCATAGTGTTTTAATTCTACAAAGTTATTGGATTTTAAGCTGCCCTCAAAAAAAAATCCTTTCTTTCCCCATTTAGAAAACATAAGCGAGGAAGGAAATTAGAAGACAAAAGACACCAGACATTAGGTTGAATCCTATTTCTTTAAATGACATACAAGGGAGTACTTCCCCAAACAAGGGGGAAAAGGCCCACTGGATGGAGTTTTCCTAGTGCTATATTTTTCTCACTAAGTGAGCATCAAGCAACCCAGTCGGAGTTAAAGCACCCAGTGGCGTGGCCTGGGAAGGTTCTCCTCGGCAACAGTGATTTTTTTTGCATGAAAGATGTTTTGTTTGAACCTAATTTTTTGTGATGACAGATTTAAGTGACAAGCTTGCAGCTGCTAAATTTTGTTTTTGTTCTCGGGGGAAAATGCCCAAGCTCTTGTGATGTTTAATATAGCTTACAAGGACAGCAAGCACTATGGAAAAAATTCAAGTGTACTAGTGGTTTTCTCATTTCAAGAAGGTGAAATGTCAAGGGAGGACAAACTTCATTGTGGACATTCCTCAACTTCCTGAACAGATGAAAATGTCAATAAATTTTGTGCACTTGCATTTCAGTGGGGCGCGTCTGATCAGGAGCAAATGAAGAAGGAAGAAAAGAGTGGAACACACCCCAGTCTACCAAGCCCTGAGGACAATATTCCAGCTCAGAGCAGCCAATGCACAGAGACAAGCACAGGGCCGGCTCCATTATGAAACATGGTGATGTCCCGTACTGCCATATAGTGCTAGGGGGGACAGAAGAGGGTACATGGTGAGCAAGAAGTGCCTGATCAGACCCCACTCCACCAGGGTGAAACGCTAAGGGTGTACAGCAGAGCAGCAAGGGGGGCAAAGTAAAGAAGTCCCTGAGGAATATGAAAGGTGGATTTTGGGGCCAGGGCATGGCACCCCAGAAGACTTGACTAGAAAACACTCAAAAACATTAATGGACAGACCCAGAATTGCTTGAGGACTTTTCATTTTTTCCTGTTGATTTTTCTGTTTTGGTATATTAGCCGATGCTTATTCAAATTTTGTTCTCTTTTCTATGTTTTACTTTGCTTTTGTTGCACATATTATTATCTATGCCTTTCTATCTGGACAAGATAGGCAGGATGAACCATCTAGAGGAGAGAACAAAAGGAACAATGGCTCCAGGGGTGACCAGAGTGAGGTAGATGGGGGGAAAGAATGGTCTGCCCAACAAATTCACAGACAAGGGAAGAATAAGTTTACTAGAATTGATGGTGAGGAAGACATAGAATGCTCGAGGGGTCTTGGTCGAAGGCAATATAGCTGAGAGCAATTACCAAAATTCTAATGAGATAACCCCCAAAAAACAAAACAAAATAACAACAAAAAAAATAAAATCTGAAAGAAGACATAACATGATAGTGGGATGGAGGAAACTAAAAGGAAATAATAGAGGAAACAACTGAGAGGCAAAGGACATTTATAGAAGTCTAAATACAAGCATGTTTATATGTAAATACATTTATATACAATGAAAGGGGAATAGATCTTTGTTCTTATAATTATTTATAAGGAATTATGGTAGCAGATGGACATTGGGCCTCCACTAAAGTATTCCTTCAATGCAAGAACAATTACTTCTACTAACACGGCACTCTGTGATGTTCACTTTCCCTGATATGATCGCTGAAGACAAAATGGTTGCAAAGAAAAGGTGGTGAAAAGTTGATCATGCCTGGCTATCAAAAGATAGATTCTGGGGTCTGAAAGGCTTGAAATTAAACAAGTGGTCATCTAGCTGAGAAGCAATAAAGCCCACATGTAAGAAACAGACCAGCCTGTGTAATCACAAGGTGATGATGGGCCAGGTTTCAGGTATCAAAGACTGAAAACAAGCAAATAAAAAGCTAATCAATGGAATTGATGGAGGGGCAGAGTGGAGACTTAAAGCCCATCAATAGTCAATTGAACACCCCCTATCAGATGGGCCACAAGGAAGACATGAGCAGACCTGGGTGCAGTCTAGCACTGACAAAACACACAACCTCCCTCTTGTTCTTTAATGATTCCTCCACCCCCACGACCATGACCCCAATTCTACCTTATGATATTAGGTAGGCCAGAACATGTATACTGGTACAGATAAGAGCTTCCAACACCGGGAATCCAGAGCAGATAAATCCCTCAGGATCAAAAGGAGAGCAGCCATACATGAAGGGTAAGGGTTGGGAGGTAGGGAGTATGGGTAAACGGATCAAAATTATCAATATATGGCCCATTTCCCAGGGTGATGGACAGCAAAAAAGTGGGTCAAATGAGAGCACTTGTATAAGACATGAAAAAACAATAAAGATAAATTATCATGGGGACATCGGGAGACAGGGTGGGAGAGAGTGAAAGAAAATGAGGAGCTGATGCCAAGAGCTTAAGTAGAGAGAAAATGTTTTGAAAAAGATGACAACATATGTACAGTTATGTTTAGCACAGTATATATATATATGTATGTATTGTGATAAGAGCGGTTAGAACCCCCAATGAAATTTAAATAAATTTTAAAAGTTAGAGTGAAATAGAAGAGATTCTTTGGTTTTCTAGCTATCACCTTAAAAAAATGTGTGCACCAGTGCTCAAGACTAATGATGGACCATTGAAGAGATGGGGGGGGGGGCGGTATCGAGACTATCTTGAAGCTCAGTTTAGTGCATCTTAATGGAAGATTTGGGAATGAGAAGGGTCACTAAGCAAGTTGTGCCTTGGGTTCTGAGTGACTATGAAAAAAGAGCAGCAAGTAGAAACATGCCATGCTTTGGAAGAATATCTCTGAAGTGACTGTGACTTCTTTTTTCCAAGGTCTTTGCTGGTAATGAGACTTGATGTGCTTCTCATGACCCTGAAAGCAAACAGAAATCAATCCAGTGGAAGACACTATCATCATCTTTCCAAAAAAGACTCTTCAAGAGAAATTACAGATCAAGATGATCCTTTTTTTTTTTTTTTTAATTTGAACAGGGTAGTGCATTTGGAGTTTGTTCCACCAGGTCAGAGTGTTAATCAAGTTTTCTGTCCAGAGGTTCTGAAAAGATTCATAACAGTGTGTAAAAAAAAGAAGTTCTGATTTGTGGCAGATGGGAGACTGGTTTTGCCACCATGACAATGCATACGCCCATGCAGCCCTCTCAGTGTGCTGGTTTTGGGCACACACAAAAAGCATGTTTCCTTTGCCCCATGGACCTTCTGCACCTGTCCTTGCTCCATGCAACTTCATCTTGTTTATGTGAATGAAGAGGGGCACAAAAGGCTGATTGATGGTGTAGAAAAAGTAAAGAAAAAAAATGAGGGAGGTTCTGTCATCAATCCAAAGAGATGAGTTTGAAGAATGTTTCCAAGAATGGAATTGCAGATTCAACAAAAGTATTAAGTGAAGCGTCCTTTGAAAAGTACTTTGAGGCAAACAAAGTAGAAGAAATGATGGTACCCAGTTAACAAATGATTGAATGTCTGGAATCTCAAAGACTTGAAGATAATCGAGTCACCATTCAGAGCAGAAACAGCAAAGTCCACATGCAGGAAGCACACCAGCATGCGTGATCAAGAGGGGCTGAAGGGAGCAGATATC